>JAECMU010213148.1:0-16885 GCA_016106625.1 Dracogyra subfuscus | reverse complement strand
TGTATTTAGTTACCATAAAAACTAATGTAAGCTTCGTGCACGTGCACACTAGTCGGAAAATATGTCTCTTTTTTTTCCTTCTCAAAATATAGAGAAATCAGCTAAGACAAAATAGAAATAGCAGGTTTTGTGCCGGACAAGATGACCGCTAATATTAAATACGCGACTGTCAAATCGTGACAATTCACAAATACGTACCGGACAATGACCGTGACCGGCCACTTATTTCCAGGCTTGTCAGTACTTCATGCAATTGCACCATCATGTGTATACATAACGAGACTGACATGACATAATGAATCAACTCTGTAATATATTAAAAATGCCTCCTCAAACTCGTAACGAATCAACTCTATGATGTATTAAGTAGGGATGGAACGATTATTCAATGTTTGGTGGATCCAGGGTTTGAACTTAATGGTGGCAATTGCTGCCATTGTGATATAAATTGACTAGAGGGCATCAATGGTGACACAATAGTGCCATCGGTAAAGATCCTTAACAATGGCAAAATGTATACACCTTCTAAAGTCACTTTAAACAAAATTGCCATAGGCAGGCTCAAAACTGTTTAACAAATTGCCGTTTGACAGATTCTGAAGTTCAAGCCCTTGTGGATCTCGATTTTGCAGTTATCAACACAAAATATCCCACAGATGTTCCATTGGGTTTAAATCTATATACATTGGCAAAATTCATTAATGCTCAACTTTTGCTGACGTACACATAGTTTTGAGTAACATTGACGTCTTCGACCTTTTGTTGTGCTAATAATATAACACAGAAATGTGAAATGCTTAAACATGTTCACAGCACGGTAATTACTAGAAATCCATGTAAACTTGATTTACTGGCACTTAATGTACTGTTATTCTCAAACATAAAACAGAATGGCACATCTACTATAAACATCTGTTGTCATCCAAATATTACATATCAATTTAGCTCTTTTAAAGCTCCAATCTCGACAATTCAAATACAGCTACAGCAGGCAATATTTAGTTTTCAATGTTCTGATTAGCACCAGCATAGCAACAGTTCTAAACAATTAGCTGAATAAAGAATAGATGTTGTGCAAGCCACTGTTGCAGTAAAAGGAATATACAAGTTGTTTTCATGGAAATGGGGCCAGGCATGTCTACCGTATATTGCCGTATATTAGCCAACTTTTGAAGTCAAGAAATACTTTCAAAAAGAAGAGAGTTGGCTTATACACGGAGGTAACAAATTGGTTCATAAAATTCCAATCGAAAATACTCCCGACCGAGACTTACAAATTTTGATCAGACCCTTACAGCATTTCACAGCTTATATGTAACAGTAATTTGTGTACCATATAAATAAAACACCCCATCATGCAGTATTATGTATTTTTTTGTTCTTTAATGCATTACTAGTTAGATAAATAATAATAAAAATTACTTATTTTATTTTCATTTCAATGGTAAAAATGTGTTCTGCCATCTTTTTTTGACACCTCTGTCTGTATCATTTTGTAAGCTCTTATTTGATTGGATCACACAATTTTGTGTAAACAACAGCCATGGACCACAGAATCGTTTCTTTCTGAGTGGGGGAAAACAGGGATTAGACATGCCTTAATGAGTTTATTATTTGCTGTCCACTGAATAATTAAAGTACTGATAAGCAGTGATATGTTGTTACAGCTTGAATTGTTTATTTTCTTGATATGATTTATCAGTGCTAAATTAGCTTTGTATGGCATGGAAGATTTTAGCATTGCCTTTACTACAATGATCACTGTGTCTGTAATAATTAAAGGGGAAGAAAATATAATGAAAACAAATAGTACAAGTGTATTTGTTGACAGCATTATTGAAATCAATACAATGTACTACTGGACAAAAGATGACTTCAGATTATATAGAAGGCCAATGATTTTGTACCCGATATTCAGGATCAAACTAGGAGGTCGACTTGTACAAGGAATCAGCTAATACACGGCAATATACGGTACACTTCATGGGATATATTGAATTGAATACATCATTCACTTTAGAAACTACGATTTCTTTCTTGAACATCATGTTGTTTTTACAAAAGATATGTCAGTGTGTGAAATGTCTGGTATAAATGTGTTTTTCATGCTTGGCTTAAAATTCAATTACCAACTCAACTGGTGAGACAGCAGCAGTCTGATAACAAGTGCATATTCACACCAAAGCTGATGTGACAGTCTAATTGGTGCAAAATGGGAGATAGACGCAACTGTCGCATCTTTACCCGCCACACCCCTACCAATTAATGCAAATGCGACTATCAAGTCCGTGTAAAATCAGTAGCAACTAAATAGTCGTGTTGGCGTTAATCAGTATACGTGTGTGCCAAGCATAACACATCTGTTGGTGCGAACATGCTTTGTTTTTATTTAGTAACACATGCTGTTGACGCATTCATGCGACCACAATGTATTGCCCAATAAAAAAAAGCACAATCAAATTGGATTACTCTGTGCCATTCGTTCCAACCTGAAATGGATTGTAACTGTGATGCACAAGTTACATGTACTACAAGTGCAATGGCTGCAAATAGATTTTAGATGGAAAAGATGTTTAGATGTAGATTGAACCTGCCTCTTGTGGATTAATTACATGCAACACTTATGAGATAACTTTGAGTTATATACTTTATTTATAATTGTTATTCTAAAGTAAATAAAAAAACAAAAAAACATCTTTCTCGGGGTCATGTACATCACCTGTCTCATTTTCTCTTGCTTGCGACATATATTTGTAATGTTCAGGGTTTCTGTGAAGTTTAAAAAAAAAAAATAAAAAAAATAAAAAAAAGGAACAAAAACAAATTTATGCAGGATTTTATGATATACAACCTGCGTGATACTCATATATAAACTTACCTGACATTTATCACCAGGTGCAAACCCAGCACTGAATCCTTTCTGCTGGTTACGTAGTTTTGCTTCTGAAATAATAAATAAACCAAAAAAACTTACTACTGACAAAGGTATTCTGCAGTTTTTCCACTCAAATGACCAAACACAATAATTATAAGATCTCTTCATTTGAAAGAAAATGTGAGAAGTCGTGACAGTAACTCCAGATAAGAAATGTTAAATTAAAAAAAAAACACCTGCCTGTTACCAATTAAGTTTGGGCTGCTGGTGATCCCTTGCACTCGCCAGTGCAGGCAGTCCCTCCTTCACCCACCCAAACCTAAGGCCGGTATCCATGCCCAAGACAGGTGTGTGCTACAAAAGCTTGTTCTGAATGTGCACATTAAAACAATTTTCCTTCCTTGCCCCAAGAAATGTATAACAAATAAATAGAAAACACTACCATATATTGTGGTGTATTAGCCAACTTTTCAAGCTTCTAAATACCATCATGAAAAAGGGGTCGGCCAATAGGAGTCAACAAAAAATGTCTAAGAATTACTATATATTCTCTCATCCTTGGGTATATATAGGACAAAGCTACCCCATGAAAGAAAGCTATGTAAGAAAGTTCCATTTTACATGAGATCACGAGCTTGCGTTTAACATGTTGTTGTTGGTAATATGATGGTAGGACATCATGTTAAAGGGACATTCCTGAGTTTGCTGCATTGTAAGATGTTTCCGACTAATAAAATATTTCTACGATTAAACTTACACATTAAATAGAATATCATTGTCTGTATATTCAATGTGTTTCTAGTCGTCTTAATATTTTTAAGAAGCCCAAACTGGATTATGTCTTAAAATAATTTTGTATGTACGATTTTTTTTTTTCAGGAAATAAAATAAAATTTAACGTAGTACAAATATTAGAATGATCAGAAACACTGATATACAGCCACTAATATTTTATGCAGAAAAATAGATTTGATATGTAATCACAGACGTTAAAAAAGTCTGTTAGTCGATAACAACTTAAAAAAATTGCTGTAAACTCAGGAAGGTCTCTTTAACATGTGATGGTGAAGTAATATTTTGTTATTAAAAACCTTCATTTTAAAAGATATCTAGTTAAATGTAGTGTTAACACGGCAAATACGATAGTGTAGTTTATTTATGATAAAATGGTCAAACAAAAAAGTTATATATATATATTTCTTTTACTTTTTTTTTTACTACATACATTTTTTAGTTGATTTATACATCATACCTGTACCAACCATTTTGTACCAGATATTGAGGGGCAAACTAAGGGGTCTGCTTATCCACAGAGTCGGCTAATACATGTAATACATGGCAATATACAGCAGGCCTATACAATTGGCTGTTAAAATACCATTTATCTTACAAGGTTTTTTTAAATGTTATCTAAAAAGCAAAAGCGACTTGGATATATTTTCAAACGACCAGTTGTTAGTTAAATGGTATCCAACAGACACGAATGTAGAATTCTATTTCTTATATATTCTTAAAAACAGTTGCATTGGTTGGTATGGTCAACACCTAGGAGCATCCAGTGGAATGTCTTTAAATTGCTATCACACGTGTCAACAGTATGAGTTATTAAAATTAACGAATGATGTTCTCACCAATGCATGTGCAAGAAATGAAGACTATTAAACATGGATTAATTAATCGACTACCGGATGTCAAACGTTTGTTAATTCCAGCAGTCTTCAGAGGAAAACCACTTCATTTCCCCCATTAGCAGTCAGGGATTTGTAGCATGCACTTTTCCAGACAGGACAGCACATACCACAAACAGCTTTTAATAAAGCAGTTTAATTAAATTGGAGAATGGGTTTGAATTAATTCTACTCTTCAACCCAAGCATCGCAGGAGAGTAATTAATGGAGGGATCTAGATCCCACCCCTGGACCAAAAAAAAAGAAGAAGTGAAAAACAACACACTCCCTACCTATCTATTTCTATCTCTCTCCATCTCTCCCTCTCCATCTCTCTCATACACACACACACTCCCAATCTCACACACACCCACTCCCAATCTCACACACACTCACACACTCAAACCAACCAAACACTGATGCTGATAAAAAGTGACCTACCTCTTTTCTCTTCCTGAATAATGTCTAGTTCGACATTTCGGAAAAAAGCCGGATCCAAAGCTTTTGCTATTCTATATGGCAATGGAGGAGTGGAACGGTAAGCTGGTCTCTAAAATAAATATTTTAAAATAAAATTAAAAAATGTTGTAAAACTATCAATTCTTAACAAGAATTACATAGAATTAAATATCTTGCCTACATTGAATGTTTTTGGGACACTGCAATGAACATCCATAGGTGTATATATATAATTAACCCACGCTTGATGTAAACAAGAAACTAATATTAAACTTTAAGTAAAGGTTGACACCACCACCACTGTGTTTGGACAGTAATACTTACATCTCGTCACAAGACAATAACAGACTTTCTTCATAGCCATAATTCACTCAATTTTTTCTTTTTAAAAAATTTTGTTTCCCCAATATAAAAAATAAAATATGTGACCCAAAACTTAAATGGTGTGTATAAAATTTCAGGAAAACTACTTAAAACCAAATGATTAAAGTTAAAAGGTTTTCATAATTTACATGTATCAATTATTTATACATGCAGATGTTTATCAACACCAGCAATGATATTTGATATCCAATATCCGATGATTAATTAATCAATGTGCTCTAGTGGTGTCGTTAAACAAAACAAACTGAACTTTTAACCATTTCTTGCAAGCAGAGTTGTTTCAGAAATGCATTTATACATGCATTGCATGCATGAGGAACTTGTGGGTTGGTTAGTTTTTATCTGTATTACTAAGAGACCTGCCAATAAGGTCTGTTCCTGGAGTACATTTCACAGATCAATTCAACACAAGCATATACTTGACAAGCACAAAACCGTGTGCAATGTGGACAGGTTAATAAGAATGAAAACCCCCACAAATCACGCCACTTCATTAATGACATTATACCTACATGACATTATTTATGTTGTGGAGCACTGGCTGGAACAAGAAATAGCCGAATGGGCTCCCAGTCTTAGACAACTGCGCATCAGTCGAGCCCTTTACCATTAAGCTATGTACCACCAGGCTTTTTGGATTTCCAAGTCTGAAATATGTACTTAATGAGTTAATGGGTTTTAGCTCAATCGGTCCAATGCTCGGTTGATGTGCTTGCATCGTAGGATCGAACCACCTCGGTGGATTCATTTAAGTGACTGATTTTTTTCTCTCGTGCCAACCAGTGGTCAAAGGCTGTGGTATGTGCTTTCCTGTCTGTTGGAAAGTGCATATAAAAGATCCCTTGCTGCTAATGCATAAATGTAGCAGGTTTCTCTGATGACTTCGAGTCAGAATTACCGTATGTTTGACATCCAATAATTCGAAGATTAATAATTAATGTTCTCTAGTGGCATCATTTAAAACAATGTCACCACTTTGAAGGAGTTAAATCTACATTATTTGTTGTACTTTAGTATTACATATACAAAGCATTAACATGTGCTTGTAACTATCAATTCCTTATGTAGTGGTGCACGTGTGTATACATTCATATAAGAGTATTCATTTATCCATGTGAATATTCATTTATCTACAATATTCCTGCCATGCAGTAGTGTAAATATTTAATAGTCTACCATACAACGTACTTTGCCCAGCAAAAGTTACCTTCAATTTACATCATGTGCATACAGTTATTCACTCGATGATAGAGGTTAATGAATTTGTTTAATGGGTAGATTTCTCCGTAGATAGCCCAGTGGTACACTGCTCGCTTTATGCACAGTCAGTCTAGGACTGATCCCCGTTTGGCTATTTCTCGTTCCAGCCAATACAACTGATATATTAAAGGCTGTAGTATGTGCTATCCTGTCTGTGGGATGATGTTTATAAAATATATGTTGCTATTGAAGGAAAAATATAGCTATATGTCAAAATTACCAAATGTTCAAAATCCAATATCTGATGATTAATAAATCAATGTGCTCTAGTGGTGTCGTTAAACAAAACCTATTTTAACTGTCTAGTCTATCAAGACTTTGTCAAAGAAAAAACAAATGGCAGAGCAAAACATTTTAAGATTATTCGAAGAAAATTTATTGATCAAAACATTAAAACTGCTTTGGGGAACTTTTTTTTTAAGAAGCATAATGTTTGCCACTGTTCATACTAATGTAGTAAAACTGAATCTCTCTGTATATGTTGTTGTATTATATGTTAATTCTATTACAATGCTATTTTCCCATGTATTATGCGCCCCAGTGTATATTGAGCACCCCCCACTTTTGAACATTTATTCCAAGAAAAAAAACACGAACCATAATATAATGCACACCATTTTTTTAAACCACAAAATCTACGGTGGATTCAAGATGTTCGGTTCCCCCCATACCCCGTCACCAAAATTAATGAAAAGCGAAAGCAGCAGTATATTCAAGAAACAAAACTTAAATTAGGTTCTTGAGTACGGTACATAGACCTACATTAAACAAAGGCGAGTACTTGCATACTTACATGTCACAGACTCGCACATGCATAAATGAAAACAAAATTATATGCCTATACCAGAGGTGGGGAAAAATAAAATTGTCAATCGGTCCCACTTGATGTCATCACTACCAGGGGGGGGGGGGAATGAAAGGAATATTTAAAAAACAAACAAACAAAAAACACCATTTCATTTAAAAGACGATATTGCCAAATAGTTTATCTTGAATTGTGAATGCGAAACATGAAGCTTTCTTTTTTCTTTTCTTTTTTTCGTATCAGTGAAAAAAAACCCCACAAATTGTATATATTTTACATAATGGAATAAATAATATTAAAAAAAAATAAAAGTTATGAATTTTAATTCCCATATATGTATAAAAAGTACAAGTATTCAGTACAGTGTCCTGAAAATTAATGAAAGATCGGACCGTTGAAGCAACTGACAGCCCAAGCTAGGGCATGGCTATAGACAAAGGGAGTAATAACGTCATCACTGATTGGATCAAATTTGACTTCTACTGCCTCTAGAAATAACAGTACATGTAGCTGTTCTGCTTTACTCCCACTTGTTAACAAAAATAGTGGAAACCTTTTGTTAATTTTTAAATCTTTTATAATTATTGGATAAACTACACTGAACAGTCAACAATAAATAAATTTATTGATTATTTCAGTATATTTTATGCTATTTTAAGCAATCTGTTATTGCACAAAAGTCTCTCGCTTCGGACTAGCACAATTGACCCAACAGTCTCGACAGAGCACCGTACATAGGTGTTGACAGGTGTTGATTGTAACCAGTTGCAAATTCTGGCCCTTTGTTTTAATTGGAATGTAAGACCTTGATGGCTCTCTAAACTAACATCTGTTTAATCTCTTGACCGGCTCAGCAACTTTGGACAAATGTGTGGCAGTCGATTGACACTACAGTAGGTCCGACTTAGTGACTGGCAATATACTTTGGCAGACTTTAAAATCACAAACGTCTGAAACATTAGCAATATTGACCACTATTTATTTATTATTTTAAATCTTGTACGAGATACCGCTGTCTGGGTAGGTCGATCCCCACTTGACTGAGCGTACTGGTATTTGATCCAGTAATAGAAATGGACAAGTGCTTCAGACCGACAAGAATGACAAAAGTGGGACGGGCAAACGCATGTTTAAAAAAAAAAAATTCAGTCTCGGAGATCGAGAATCGGTCCCAGACCGGTAAAAGAGGGCTTTTCCACACCCCTGGCCTAACACTGTACATGACTAATAAATAAATGAAAACAAAAAAAAGCATATTAAATTTGGTTCTCGTGGCCAATGTGAATGCACAAGATTTCTAAATGTATAGATGGTAGTGTGGCATATTTCCATTTTGATGGAAATGACCAAATTAATCTCATGAAAATTAAAAATATTTACGGTTAAGTTTTGTTATACTTGTGCACTTTCTGGCATGGTACAAAATGTATGGATACTTTTGTAGATTTATTTTGCATTTATTACAACCATCACAAATAAAAAGCGAGTTTTAAGAGGTTTTTGGTGTTTCAATGTAGCAAACACTGTCAAAACCCTGTAAAGTACCGTAAACTACTGATCGGCGATTCTTTATGGGTGATCGCTGGACATTTTTAAAATTAGTTTTTTTTAACCTGCATTTTCTGAAAAATAAAATAAAAAAGTGCCCATAATACATGGGAAAACACAGTACTGTGCTATAAAGCAACATTATGAAAGTACTGTGCTCACTTCAGTGAAGAAAAACAGAAAACCTACAAGAGTGTCTTGCATGGCGTCCATTTTTTCAAAGATGTATTTCTTCAAACCCTTTGTATGTTCAGTGTTATTACTAATGGTAGACATTGAAACTACATTAACTAAAGTTTGTTTTGTTTAATGACACCACTAGAGCACACCGATTTATTAATCATGGCCTACTGGATGTCAAACATTTGTTAATTTGACTTAGTCTTAGAGAGGCAACCTGCTACACTTTTTCATTAGTAAGAAGGGATCTTTTATATGCACTATCCCATAGACAGGATAGCACATACCACAGCCTTTGATATACCAGTTATGGTGCATTGGCTGGAACGAGAAATAGCCCAATGGACATTACATAAAAAGACTTACTTCTGTGTCTAGATACAAAAATCCACAGTAATAAAAAGATTTATTACTAATGGTAGACAGAGTGACATTAGATAAAAAGACTTACCTCGGGTTGAGCATCTGGATACACAAATCCACTGCAATAAAAAGAGAATAGAATATTTTAAAAGATATTTTTCATCAAGGTGTTCAAAACACCCCATAAGCCTCCCCAAACATTTAGTGATAACTTTTTTAAAACATACCTGTTCAGTGATCCAGATAAAAGAGTCAAGTTGCATAAATATTGCAGGGCTAACAGAAGTAAAATATGGCCTGGTGATACATTATATTGTTACGTTTATATGGCCTGGTGTTACATTATATTGTTACGTTTATATGGCCTGGTGTTACGTTATATTGTTACGTTTATATGGACTGGTGTTACATTTCTATGGCCTGGTGTTCCATTATATTGCTACATTTATATGGCCTGGTGTTACGGTTTATATGGCCTGGTGTTATGGTTTATATTGTTACATTTATATGGCATGGTGATACGGTTTATATGGCCTGGTGTTATGGTTTGTATGGCCTGCTGTTACGTTTATATGGCCTGGTGTTACGGTTTATATGGCCTGGTGTTACGGTTTATATGGCCTGGTGTTACGGTATATATGGCCTGGTGTTACATTTATATGGCCTGGTGTTATGTTTACATGGCTTGCTAGAAACAAGACAACTTGGAATGAGGTAAATGTTCTATTTAGTGTGGGAAATGATGTCCTGTAAGGTATATTTTAGAGTATTATGGAATTAAAATACAGGGAAACTCCCCCAAACCGGACACCCTCTAGACCAAGTAAAAAGTCTGGTTTTAAGAGGTATCCAGTTTAGAGAGGTTCTCTTATGTACATATATTTAAAAAGGGACATGAGAAACGTCTGGTTTTGAGGGGATTCCAGTTTATAGAGGGTCCGGTTTTGAGAGGTTTCACTATATAACAATTAAAACATTGAAGTTTGTTTTGTTTAACGACACCACTAGAGCACATTGATTAAGTAATCATCGACGACTGGATGTCAAACATTTGGTAATTTTGACACATCACCAGAGGAAATTTGCAACATTTTTTTAGCGAGAAAAGCACATACCATGATCTTATCCATTTAATGAACAATTCAAGAGGAATGAACAAACAAGAAAAATGTAACCCTGGTCCACACATAACCATGACCATGCTCAGGGGTCAGTTTGATTGGGAGGGATGTATGTTGTTGGAAGATCTTCACTTGATAAACATTTGTTGTAAATATAAAATAAGACAATTCAAAGGTGTGGGGTTTTTTTAAATGTCTTAATTGACCTTGAACTTTCTCTGGAAGGGTTGACAAATGAAACAATATCAGTGGGTGAACAATGTTAACAAGTGGGAAAAACTGCTCATAGAAAGGATTCATGAGTCACGAGTTACAGCAGACATTAAAATATGTCAAGAACAGTCATTCGGGTATCCAGGAGGTTATCATGCATCAAAGGAATCAAGAAAAGTACTTCGTTCTCCACAATTTGTTAAAACAAAAACAACACCATCTATATTTTGATACAGTTGTGTGCTGTTTAAAATATAAATCACATACACACACACAGAGAGACCTATATGAGAACAATGAGAACAGTGATATGAATATTAACGAAGTATCAGTGATTTGGTCAATGATAATAGGAAATGTAAACTTTATAAATGTGTTGTAACCTACAGATTACCAGGGCTCCATTCCATGAAAGAAAGAAAGAAATGCTTTATTTAACAACGCACTCAACACATTTTATTTACGGTTATATGGAGTCGGACATATGGTTAAGGACCACACAGATAGCGAGAGGAAACCCGCTGTCACTTCATAGGCTACTCTTAAAGATTAGCTGCAAGGGATCTTTTATTTGCGCTTCCCATAGGCAGGATAGCACAAACCATGGCCTTTGTTGAACCAGTTATGGATCACTGGTCGGAGCAAGTGGTTTACACCTACCCATCGAGCATTGTGGAGCACTTACTCAGAGTTTGGAGTCTGTATCTGGATTACGAATCCCATGCCTCGACTGGGATCCGAACCCAATGGCCTAACCACGATGCCACTGAAGCCGGTTCCCATTCCATGAAGCGATCTTATCCCTAAGATCAACTTAAGTGTATAGGGTAGCTTTGCACTTAAGGTAATCTTAGGGCGAAGATCTCTTCATGGAACAGGGCCCTGGCCTGTAATTTATGTAACCAGTTCATGGGTTACCAGGCACAATGCTAATTCCGATGCCTGTTATAGGCAATTGTTTGAACTTGCACCTGTAACTGAAAACTTGGCCAGAATTCAAAATGGTTCAGTTAAATTATATACACTTGTACCAAATATAAAAACCACCCTTAATAATGCAAGTGTTTATTCTTGTCACATTTAATAGCATAGGTGCATAGTTAGACCTTACCATAAATGTATCATCCTAAATAATAAATAACAAATAATGCATCCAGATCTTTACATCATGTATTACAGGCACCGAAATAAGCACCACGGGTGGTAACCTATTTACTTGTTACCACGTATACGGACATGGTAACCTATAGGTTACCATAAATTAATCAAGTTTAATATTCCCATTATTATTATTGTTATGTACCTTAATTTATTAGTGGAAACTGATGGTATAATGTATGTATAATTCCTATCACTATTCTCTTTGTACTAATACTCTACATATGGGTGTAAGTGTCATATTTAATAAGTGAATTATAGAATAAAATAAATTGTGAAAATACATGGCGTTATTTCTCTTTTTAATATTTGCTTATATTATTATACAAATAATCAATATAGCAGGACTATTATTTTTCATTTGCCTGTCAGTTCAGATGTCACTGTCAGTGTCAGAGATTTCAAATGTTTCGGGACCACCCAAATCCTCTGAATCTGATGCCATAGAAATAAAGTCCTCTACACAGGTTAGTTCGTTGTAGGTTTTCTTGATCACAGCTGATGAAGGTACAGGTAAGTATGTGTCTTGTGTCGACTCCGAAGAATCTGCAATGAGGTCCACTATACTACAAGGTGCTGGTCGTTTTCTTGGATTCGAGTCACGTCGCTTCTTAGCATCTGCATAGAGACCAACTGCTTTTTCTATCAGTTTCTGTTCATAACATGGGTCACAAGCCAAAAGTGCAGGTAAGGTCACTCTAACCACCAGTAAATCATTGAGAGTAGAATTAGACATGTTCAACCTGGAATTTCTCAACCGACGATTAAGACAACTAATGCCTCTCTCAACACTAGCACTAGCAAGTGCAATAGCCAAGATTATTTCAATAATGAGCAGAATGTGTGGAAATTCAGAATGATGATGCATGAATATCTGACACCAAAGGCCTTTTTTAAATTCAATACGCTTGCAAACTAAGTGACGTCACTAAAACACATTATGGGCAAGTCTAAAATGTGAATTTATTGAACGCTTGCTATAGCATCGGTGCGCGGTAAATTGGGCGCGATTTAGTACAAGAAACCGAAACAAGGAAGTCCGAAATCGCTTGATGTACTGTTTGTTTGCCGACGAATTTTATGGAGAACGAAGATCCGTTCGACTTTTCAGTCATGTGGTAACCTCCCGGTAACCTGAACGACCGTTCTCGACTTATTTCGAAGCCTGTATTATTAAGTTAATAAATGTTCATTCTTTCAACTATCTCTTAACCTGACATGCTGTTTACCACATACCAGGGGCAAGATAGGTCACTGCATAGGCTTGCATTAGATGCTGCATGGAAGAAAAATCCACTAACATCACACTGGACTCAGTCTTTATATACCATTTGTAAGAACGTAAATGCTCTGCTCTCGATGGTGGCTAAGGAAGGCAATGTTTTATTTAACAACGCACTCAACACATTTTATTTGTGATTATATGGCGTCGGATGGTGGTGGTTAAGGCATCAAGCTCCAAGGCTTGTAGATACTGGGTTTACATCATGGTACCGGCACCAACACAAAGCAAGCTTAATGAATCTGTGCGTAGATGAAAGGAAACTACACCGACCCGTGTCTCAATAACCACCAACTAATAACCTATTGTCCTTAACAGATAGCACAGGTGAGCATACTTAAACCAGTGTTCTAAGCTCGGTTTTATAACTTACTCTTATTTGGCTAGTGGACAAAAACATTATACTCGCCAAGCTTAAAATGTTACTAGCCACACTACTCTTTTTGTATCATTTATGCATGTGTTGTAACCATCATAACATTATACATGACTTATGCTGCTGGATTAAATAAATAGTTTGAAACAATGAAATTGTTTAGTTTTCACACAATCATGGATTTTAAATGAGGACCATTTCAGAATTGATCGCATGAGGAAGGTGGGAGGGACTGTAATTATAACTGTATGCAGGGGCTGGACGTAGCTCAGTGGTAAAGTGCTCGCTTGATGTGTGGTCGGTCTGGGATCGATCCCTGTCGGTGGGCCCATTGGGCTATTTCTCGTCACAGCCAGTGCACCACGACTGGTATATCAAAAGCCGTGGGATGGTGCATATAAAAGATACCTTGCTGCTAATTGGAAAGAGTAGCCCATGAAGTGGCGACAGCGGGTTTCCTCTCTCAATATCTGCGTGGTCCTTAACCATATGTCTGATGCCAAATAACCGTAATTAAAAACGTGGTCAGTGCGTCGTTAAATAAAACATTTCTTTCTTTCTTTATAATTGTATGCCTCACATGACTGCTATAACGTTTGTAATGCATAGCATGGTGCACCAAAGAGCGTTACACAATTGTTGAATTGCTCATTTATAATGCATTGTTTAATAATCAGTCTCCATTTTGCACGTTTGATTATAATGTGTATAGTACGAACAGTGAGCGAGCAACCTTTACTTGATTTTGTACTCGTGTTCTGCAGTCGAATGCATCCACTAATGTACCATAGTGAATCGGTTACGTACAATACAGTATTCGGGAGTTCTTAAGTCGGTCGATTACATACATCATCCAGAAATCCATATCAAGTAAAATAATACACCAGTTGAAATAGCTGGATTGTTTTTGTGGTGAGTTCCGAACAGTATCAAAAATTAATACGGAATTCACAATGATCAGTCGGACAACTTCGTCAATAACGATTGCACAATGATGTCAACAAATTCCAATGGTTTTCGCTGTTAGGACGTTTTTGGAGTCATTCTCCAGATGGCGATGATAATAAATTCAATCGGTCGCCACACTAACATTTTGGTCACACTGGTGACCATTTTGGTCGCAATGTAGAACACTGTAAACCCTAATTAGATATAAGCATAAAAATAAACACGAATGAATGAAGGCTGTTCAAATATTTCTTACTGCCTCCCCCAATAACACTTAAAAAAAAAGAAGCCTCCCCACTAGATGAGAGTGTGTTTTTCATCCTAGTCTATATAAATATAGGTATAAATATGGCTTGTGCCATCCTCTATGTCGGCCGACTCATTATAGTTTGTGCCTCAAACTCCAGACATCATTCCTATCGGCCTGCTTGCCAGGGTCTAACATATAGTCATTTAACACTTGGTCTAAGTGATGGAGAGAAGCAGCTGACACTATGGTCTACAGCCACCTAACAGCAGCTGATATAGCAGCAGCTGATATAGCACCAGCAGGCTTCCTCTTTCAATATCTAAATATTTGTTGTGTTTACTGACCCTACTGCTTATTTTGTTTAACTACACCACTAGAGCACATTGATTTATTAATCATCTGTCAAGACAGTTGGTAAATTTAACATACATGTAGTCTTAT
Source organism: Dracogyra subfuscus (assembly GCA_016106625.1). Taxonomy (NCBI): domain Eukaryota; kingdom Metazoa; phylum Mollusca; class Gastropoda; order Neomphalida; family Peltospiridae; genus Dracogyra; species Dracogyra subfuscus. The sequence goes on along the minus strand of JAECMU010213148.1, from coordinate 1,555 downwards.
CTCTAGGAAACCTGCCACATTTTTCCATTAGTAGCAAGGGATCCTTTATATTAACCATCCCAAAGACAGGATAGCACATTCCACGGGCTTTGGTATACCAGTTGTGGTGCACTGGATGGAACAAGAAATAGTCCAATGGGCCCACCGACAGGGAATGATCTCAAAGCGACCACACATCAGGTGGATTATTTTACCACTGGGCTACGTCCCACTCCGACCCTACTAGAGCACATTGATTTATTAATCATTGGCTATTGCAGGGCAACCAACCTTCCGGATTTTTCCGAAAAATCCGGATTTTTTAACCCATATCCGGAATTCCGGAATTAATGCCAAATATCCAGATTTTTTTCCAATTAGCTATCATTATATTTTTTTGGGATTCAACCATTTCTGAATATATTTTAAATTTTCTATATTTTTAAATCCAGAGTTAAATTGCATCTGCTATATTGGAGTTAAGTGTAATTACTAAGGAGTGTTGTCATTGGCTGTCTTTGTTATCAACCGACCAATGAAAATGTTTGTAACAATCCAGTAAACTGAAGCCATAATATGAAAAATTTCTGTTGCATTGCGAGAGTTTGCTTGTTCATTTTGATAGATTTTAAACATGATAGATTTATGTGCGTACAGAGCAAGCATCGGCTGCATGGCGGGTAATGCAGTTTCCCCACACTGGGTGAAATCTAAAATACGAAAGGAAAGGGCAAGGAGAAAAGGACGAAAAGATGCTACATTCATCAAATTTGTGTCATGTTTTTTTCTGGCTAACATGCTACCAGGCAGTCATTTTGATTTTCAATTTGCGAAAGTAACAATTTAATTTCATCTCCCTACCAGTGTAGGGCCTACGGTTTTATTATTATTATTATTATTTTTATTGAAGTCTACATCTCACTGTAAATAAAAAAATGTTTTTACTAAAAGTGGAAGTAAACCATGAATAACTGGTTCTATTTATAATTATGCGTAGGCGTTCATTGCAAAATAGATATGAAAGCGTAACACAATTGGTAACCAGTTATAATTTAATGAAAGGTACCGTATCACTTTATTATTATTATTATTAATGTTGTTATGATTTTAAAGTTTTTCAGCCAGAACAGTATCAGATGTGTGTTGTTGTGAACCAGGCCACACAATCATTGATTGCAGTCTTTGGCATCAAAAGTTACATGATTGGTAACCATGGTGCTTTTTTATTTATTTTATGTTTATCTTGAATATGTAAAAGAAGGACCTTAGCATATGTGCTAGTTCTCATCCCCGGTCCTGTAGATGTGACTAGATGATGGTGTGTTGGTTTCATTTGTCTTCAAGTAATAAAGGTGTATTATTATGAATGTTTTGTTGTTATTTTTTTAATGTTAGTCGAAAATGACGTTTTCGAGCGCTTTAAATTATTATTTTATTTTTAAGGGCATTCGCGCACTTAAACTTAAAATTTAGAAAATTCCGGATAAATAATTCCATTAGGTTGGTCGCCCTGCTATTGTATGTCATACATTAGCAGCAAAATATATTTTTATTTGCACATTCCCATGAATTATTT
>JAECMU010213139.1:0-15658 GCA_016106625.1 Dracogyra subfuscus | reverse complement strand
ATTATTTTATTCATTATTCTATAATTGTAATCACATTTAGTTTATATAGTAAAAGTTAATGATTTTTTAAATGTTGATTAATTTTTGAAAAATAAAACAAAAAATATATGGTGAACACTGATCGCTTTTAATTTTATCCTCTGCTACAGCTTGATAAACTTATTCTGAAACTGAAACAATTTAGATTTGTTTAAACTTCACGTACCAGTGTCCAGTTGTTCTGAAACTTGCTACAAGCGTACACTGTAGAGATGTTTTTAATTGTGAATGCTTCAAAACTTAACAATTAAAAGCAGAGAGTGAAAGGAGAAACCCGCTGTCACCACATAGGTTATCAGCAGATGAGTGCCCGTGCTTTCATCACCAGATTGAACCACCTGGGTGAATCCATTCAACTGATTGGAGTTTTTCTTCTTCCATCCTGTACACCACACCTGGTCAAAGGCTGTGGTGTGTGTTTTTCTGTCTTTGGGAAAGTGCATATAAGAGATCCCATTCTGCATTATTTTTTACCGGCCTCGGTGGCCTAGCGGTTAAGTCGCCGGACAACAGGCTGGTAGGTACTGGGTTTGCAGCCCGGTACCGGCTCCCACCCAGAGCGAGTTTTTAAGGACTCAATGGGTAGGTGTATGGCCGCTACACCCTCTTTTCTCTTTCAATAACAACTAACCCACTAATTTCTATTCTGTCCTGGACAGACAGCTCAGATAGCTGAGGTGTGTGCCCAAGACAGGCGTGTGCTATAACAGCTTGCTCTGAATGTGCACGTTAAACAAAAAAATGAAAATGAAAATGCATTATTTTCTGTCCTGGACGGAGGAGCCCATGACAGGCATGCACTACAACACCTTGTTCTGAATGTGCACGTTAAACCTGATGACTTGACTAATTAGGGAAAATGTAGTGGATTTCCTCAGATGAGTACGTGTTAGAATTACCGCATGTTTGACATCCAATAGCTGATATCTAATAATCAGTGTGCTCTAGTGGTTTCGTTAAACAAAACAAACTTTAACTTTATTAATCTCTTTCACTCAAGTGTCAAAATAACGAATCATGGTGGTTAAAAGGTATAATTAAAGAAGTCGTCTTTGGCCCTATATTTAGCCACAAATTAGTTGGGAAAACCCCACTTGTCGTCCTGTGAAAGACTTTTTTTAAAAATGATAGCGGGCAGCATAGCCCAGTGGTACAGTGCCCGCCTGATGCGCGGTCGGTCTAGGATCGATCCCCGTCAGCTAACCACTGGGGTTTTTTTCTCGACATAACCATATGTCCGACGCCGATATAACCGTAATATAATGTGTTGAGTGCGTCATTAAACAAAAAAAAAATTAATAATAATAATAAAAAAATTAAAATGATAATATGATTAAAATAGTTAATATTGAAAATATGCATGAGATCGATTCATTTGGTTTAAACAATATTTATTAGCTAATCAAATTTGGGATTGGCCAACAGGCAAGTGTCTATCGATTCATTTGTAGTTATTTATTACAAACTAATAACTTTGCATTTCTATCTCATGAAAGAGTCTTGATAGAGAGTATTACACAAGGGCACTGCCAACAAGTTATTCTTCATTTTCATCATTAAAATGTAATGTCAATATGTTATTGTTTAATGTTACATGTAAGACGTACACTTTATTGTATATTCCCCATGGTATTTTTAGAGGTTTAATCAAATACATGATAATGTCTCTTGTTTGTTATGGTGTTTGGTTTTGTCATTACCGTACATATAAGTGCAATAAAGTTTGATAAAATAATTTGTGTTTGTTTCATTTGTAGGGTTGACTATTGCGGTGAGTTTTACTATTGTGATAGTTAAAATACTATTGTAATAGTGTTGCGATAGTTGAACAACTATTGTGATAGTATTGTAATAGTGATAATACTAGTGCAATAGTAATGTGAATTCTTAAATCGCTTGATAACAGTAATGTGAATAGATATTTCGCAAACTGTTTACCATGGTTTTCAGATATGTGTGTGTGTTTGTGTTTGTATGTTTGTCCGTGTTTTTACTTATTTATAGTAATACCACTTGGTAGTGAAATTATGCATTGGTCGTAGACCATACATACTTCACTATGCATACTATCGAAACTATCGATAGTTGAGCAAACAATGGCAATAGTTATCGATATTTGAATTAATTACCGATGCATTGCTATCGAGGCACTGACTATCCCAACGTATTGTTACGCTACTAGTCACTTGTACCTACGTTAGATTGAACAGAACTTAAAACGTCCCAGTAAGTATCCGTGTGAAAGAAAAGGAAGAAAATAGAAAAACAGATCCTCAACAACCAGTGTAGGTCCAATGAGGTAGTGATGGTGGGTCCTTGGTTTCATTAACCACTACCACCCCCACCATAAATTTGAGGTTACAAAGAAATGGATGAATGTTTAACGACACCCAGCACGAAAAATACATCGGCTATTGGGTGTCAAACTATGGTAATGCAAACAAATAAGGGGATGATCAACATCAACATAAAAATTCTAGATTTAAATATAAACAGTGTAAAGAACAGTGCAAAAATACAAATATCACAGATAGATACCGACGTTTACTAAAACAAAATTCAATTTGTGCTGTATTGGCCATTCTCAAAGAATGTTACACCCGTGCACCACGGTGAGGTTACAGCACGCGCAGCGGCGGTTACAGAGTGCTATAAATAGTACATGTGGTAGCCTGTACAGGCCTACGCGAACTTTATGTCCATCATCATAAGCGTACGAGACGCGGAGAGGGGGGTGAGGGTCAGGGGATGCTATAGACTCCCTGGTTCTGGTGTAAAACCTCAAATTCGAGTAAAATAATAGAGATATTCGAGGAAATTGTGTTAACCTGAGACCTTTTTATCATGTATTTCCATCATTCTACCCTCACAATTAGTTGTAATCTTTGTTAAAAAGCGTAATTATTCATTTTTAAAGGGACATTCCCGAGTTTGCTGCATTGTAAGATGTTTCCAACTAATAAAATATTTCTACGATTCAACTTACGTATTAAATGTGTTTCTGGTCGTCTTAATATTTGTAATAAGCCCAAACTGAATGTTGTCTTCAAATATTTTCGTGCGTACGAAAAAAATGTAACGTAATACAAATATTAGAACGATCGGAAACGCGCTTAATACACAGCCATTAATATTTTATGCAGAAAAATATATTTGATATGTAATTACAGTTGTCAAAAGTTCCTGGTAGTCAATAACATCTTAAAAATTGTAGCAAACTCAGGAATGCCCCTTTAATGGCATATTGTCACAGACTACTGACAAAGTCCAATGGTCCATAATTCAAAAACTAACACTGTTGAGAGGGTTGACATGGATTTCACTCCATCATGCAGGGCCGTACCCTGACCAAAAGCCATGGGGGGGGGGGGGGGGCATTAAATTTTATAAATAATTTTTAACATACTATAAAGATTAAACCTTGACCTTAACATATTAAAACAAAAAACAACGAGATTCTCGGGGGGGGGGGCAACTGCCCCTGCCCCCCGGAGGGTACGGCCCTGTCATGGTGTAGTTAAAGTGATGCAATAGCTAGATTTGGTATGTAAACATTAATGTAATTTTGATTTAATATTAATTATTTAAAGAAATAAGGGCCTTAAATATGTAACAGTATGCCTTTAACCCTATATAGATGCTAAATATTCATGAATAAAAGTTGATATCCAGATTCGGGAATTTTCGTTTAATTCGGGCAAAACACAGCCTGCCCGCTACAAACATGGGAGTCCGTACGCCTATGTCCATCCTTGCTCACCTTACGCCAGTTTTATCACAAGGCTCTGCTTTCTCGAAATATTCTGGCGTGCAAGTTGTACACAACCGGTCTCGGTGGCGTCGTGGTTAGGCCATCGGTCTACTGGCTGGTAGATACTGTGTTCGGATCCCAGTCGAGGCATAGGATTTTTAATCCAGATATCGACACCAAATCCTGAGTGAACACGTTGTACGTAACCATATCCATATCATCCAGACTTAAAAAGGAACAGGACAAAAATGAATGGTGTTCATTTTTATATAAAGTCATAACAACAACAAAATGGGGAAGGTGAAGTTGGTTCGCATAGCCCAGTGGTACAGTGCCCGCCTGATGCGCGGTCGGTCTCGGATCGATCTCCGTCAGCTAACCACTGGGTTTTTTCTCTCGACATAACCATATGTCCGACGCCGATATAACCGTACTTATAATGTGTTGAGTGCGTCGTTAAACAAAAAAAATAAAAATAAAAAAAAATAAGTTGGTTCGATATTCAACATTCAATGTTTAATACTGCTCTGACAGAACAACATTCAACATTCAATATTTTTCTAAATTATGTGACATTCTTTAAAATCTACGATATATTTAAGTGTATGTCCTATGATTGCTACTATGGTATAAGATAGTATATGGTGTGGCTAGGAAATAAAGATTTGAGCCACCCATCTTCTCATTTCCATAGATCAAGCACTAGTGCATGGGTCTGTAGAAAACGACTGTGGTATAGTTATACTGTGTACCGTATACTTTTACGGGGCGTTACCTTGGAAGATGGCCCTAAGCCACGACATTTTTGTATTACAGTTGCACCGAGTCTGCAGTGCCCTGTCCTCAGTCTGAATATCATTGTTTGTACTCGTCGGTTTAGGTGTATGACAGAGTCACTTGGATAAGTACTTCCTGTCCTTGTTTTCCAGGCTGTGTTGAACTTCCTTTATATGAGAGTCTTCTTCTCTGGAAGTGACACCCTGACGGTGTTGTTGGCATTCAGATGCTTGTTTGGCTAGTCTGTCTGCAGTCACGTTTCCTGGGCTTCCACAGTGTGCTGGAATCCATTAAAGTGCAACCTTGTTGGTTCTGGATATGATGCTGAGCTGGTGTTTGACATTCTTGTGGCATTATATTGGGACTCATTTTGGACTGATTGTAGTACTGATTTACAGTTGATGAGGAAAACGATGTTAGTGCTTGATGTGGCTTGTTTTATGAGAAGAGACATTGCTAGAGTGGCTGCTTGTTGCTCAGATATATAGTTTGTTGACAGCTGGCCTGTTTGGGCTGATAGTGACTTAGTTGTTCCATCTGGATACTGGATGTGTGCACCAGCCCCTCTATTTCGAACTGCACCTTGTGATAATCCATCTGAGTAGACATGAATCCAGTGCTCTCTTGGATAGTGAGTACTTACGTGTTCAAGTGTCAGTGCTTTCTGTGCCACAACTGACTGGTGCGCTTTTGTTTCAAGCCAGTGATGTTCAGGCAGGCAGTGATGTCTTAGTTTTCCTCTTCATCTCTGATGTATGAAATCAGGATTTCCCATTCTTCTGGATTTTGGGAGATGATGTCTTAATTTTCAGTTGAAAGCTATTTTGATATGCTTTTGAACTTGCTGCTTAATAACTGGGTCTTGTATTTTCTTATTAATTGGGTGAGTTTCTAGTTTCTTGTATTTCTCTGCCTGTATGAGCACCTGTTTTTTTTCTTCTCTCATGTAGGCTGTGCAGACCAGACATTGATTCCATGGCAATGATTGGTGTGCTTCGCATTCCCCCAGTGATGATATGGAGATCCATATTCTGGATTTTTTCTAGATGTTGTGTGTTTGTTTTGGCTGCAGTTGCAAAGTGGATGATCCATATTCCATAACAGGGCATATATTACCACTGTATACTTGTTTAAGGTTTTTATGTCTGTTCCCCAGGTGGTCCCTGCAAGTTTCTTCGGGATCCTAAATTTGAGAAGTGCTTTTTTTCTGTGCGTGCTCAATGTGAGATACCCATGTAAGGTGTTTGTCGAATGTGATTCCTAAATAAGTCAGGGTATGGTTCTGTGGTAGGCAGGTATCTTCTAGGGTGAGTTTGTACTTTTCAGACTTTTTGGAGAGTGAGAAGAGAGTTGTTACTGTTTTGTTTTTCTTGATCTCGACTCCCCAGTTTTTGGCCCAGTTTTTAACTGCGTTGCTTGCTTCTTGTATACGAATGCTGTAGTGTATTCTGTTCGAGTCCAGATAGCTATGTCATCTGCATGGAGTGTCCGGTGGATGAATGGAGAGAGTTGCTTTGGTAAAGATGGTGATAAAGATGATGAATAGTGTAGAGGATATTACTCCTCCTTGTGGAACACCTTCTTATAATTGAACCAGTTTGCTTGTGTTGCCATCTAGCTTGACTCTTGTCAGTCTTCTGGTCAGGAAGTTTTGGATCCAGTTGTACATGTTTCCTTGGATTCCCATTCTTGTGAGTTTGAGAAGTAATCCTTACTTTCAGACTTTGTCGAATGCCTTTGTCAAGTCAAAGAAGGTGGCAAGTACTTATTTTTTCTCTTGGAAGGCATCCGCAATATCCTGGGCTAGATTGGTCGTCGGTACTTTTATATTTTCCGAATGCTGATTGGCTGTCATGAAGCTGGTGATTTGCTTCAGGGTAGTTGAGATGTCTAGCATATATAATTTTTTCCATGGTTTTCTCAATGCAACTTCAGAGACTTATTGGTCTATAGCTGGTTTTGTTGTTTTGGGGGTTTGTTTTTCTTCAGGATTGGTATTACTTCTGCTTCTTTCCATTCCTCTAGGAAGACTGATTGTTCTCAAGACTGGTTGAATGGTTGTAGCAGTCTTGTTCTTGCTGGTCCAAGGTGTTTGATGAGTTTATTAGTTATTTCATCAGGACCTGGCGAATTGTTTTTCATTTTCAGACTGTGTATGGCTCGGTTGAGTTCTGAAGGTTGGAAGCTTTTAGTCATAATGTCTGGTGAAGGATATCGACAGCTATTGCTTTTTTATTTCCTTTCGGATTTTTGCTTGTTGGTCTCTTGGAATTGTGATTTTGCTTTATGTAGCAAAACCTTCAGCCAGCACGTTTGCAGCATGTTTTCCTGTATATGTTTTTTCCATTTTCCTCTATTACAGTGCATCCTCTGTGTATTGTATCATTCTCCTCATTCAGTGACTTTGTGAGTTCCCAGAGTTTTGTCGAGTCTTTCTCAAGATTCAGTGATTCAGTCTTTTATTTCCAGCTTTCTCGGATATGCTTGAGTTTTTCCTTCTTGAAGATAGCTTGAGCTTTGTTGTGCTCTGTGACATTGCAGTCAGTGGGGTTATTTTTCATCTTTTCACGAGTCTCACTTGTAGTGTAGCGGAGTTCTTTCAAGTGTTTACTCCAGAATGGTTGGTAATCATGTCTTCTGCCTCTTGGTATAAATCTGCGGGCTGCAGTCAGAAGCGTTTGGCGTTCTGTCTGACATCGTTGTTTAGAAAGGGCGTGGAGAGGTTTTACTCAGTACGTTTTGTATAGAGGTCCCAGTCTGCTTTCTTGTAGTTCCAGCTTGTTGTTTTCTGTGTGTTGTCTGGAATGGGCATTTGTTTTAAGGTCAGAGTGATGGGTTTGTGATCACATCCTCCAAATTGTTTGGTTACTTCTCTCTTATTTTACGTTGAATGTTTTCTGTTGCCATTGCAAGGTCTGGTGTGCTTGTATTTCTCCAGCTTCTTGAATAGTAACTGGGTTCATCGTCATAATTGTTGGTTAGGATGAGGTTATTTTCGATCATCCACTCTTCAACATCTTCTCCCCTGCTGTCCATTGTTTTGGTATCCCCAGCTTGGTGAATGGCTGTTGAAGTCTCCGACCACTAGATGATCTGTGTCTGAGATTGGGATGGTGTTTAGGTTTAGTTGCTTGGTATTAGGGCAGTAGAAGTTTGTGATATTACAATGGTTTGTCAGTGCAGATCCTTATTGTCATGTGTTCAGACTCATCCAGGTTGCTTGCTATTTCAGTGGCCGCAATGGTGTTGTGCACCAGACGGTGTAGTAGACGGTGGAACCCTTCGAGGCTTGGGATCTGGCGCTGCTCCTACCTGATGAAGATCCAAAGAAGCAGCTCCATCTCGATATGAATTTTGGAGCATTTTCATTAACTGTATGATGCGTACATACAGGCAAACAAGTTCCGTCTTCGGTAGGTTCTTTTAATTTTTTTATCAGGGTTGCCTTCCTTCAGCCTTTCTTCAGCCAAGAAGTATGCCACAAGGCAGCGGAGGTTTTGAAGTTGAAGTGTTTTTCCTTCTCCTGAATGGACTACTTTCACTTAGCTAACGGTATCCATCTTCCCGGATGTAAGTGCTATTATCCCATAGCTGGGACTGGATTAGTGAGTGCCAGAGCGTGTCCATACTCCGACGGGTTATGCATACTGCACCTCTGGGGTTCCAGTTGCTCCGAGATCCCCCTCAGTTTAGCTTGGGACCGTGAGGGCCAAGTTACCGTGGTGTTCCAGGCTATGAGAGCAGGGGGCATTGAGGAGGTCTTGACAGTGGAGAGACTGTGTACCGGAAGAGTGGGACTTACGCATATCTGCCCTCCTTTTCACCTTTGCAGGTTATCTGGCAGTTGCAGCTGAAAACGTGAAGGGTGTAAGCCCACTGCACAATACTGCAACACTAGGTGCTTCGCACAGTCGTGTAACTAAAGGCCACCACTTTAACTTTACTAAATAATTGGCAATGTAAAATGGCGTATGTCACTATTACTATTTTATACTTTTTATTGATATTTTTCGTAGACAATACCATTGAAAACGTGCTGACCATGAATGGCATCATTATAATATACTGTTTATTTCAATATATTGGACGGTGCATAGCTTTAGCTTCCAGTGTATGAAAGCAGATATTTCCTTCTCGGCACAGTAGTGAGCTTGGATATCATCAATTTATATATTTAAATTAGTTTTTGAGTAAGTATTTTTGTTCTATTCCAACAAGCCAAGGATATAGGAGGAAGACGTCTTCACACCGGCAGACATTAAGACAGTAAGTCCCCGTACCCGCACGACCCAGGCTTTACCCCACCCCTCACAGTAGAGGAGATATGTCGCGCCATAGGGCCGATTGGGAACCACATTCTAACATTTATTCCGAAATGGAGGAATACTTGGAAGTTGCACGCTAATTTATCACGTTACCTTGAAAGTCGCGTACCCGACTTTATTATATGAGTTGAATGTTCACTGCTGAACTCTATTGAACACCTCTTTATCAAATAATAAAAATTCTATGTTTACTTTCTTTTTCAATACCTTTACAGTATTAGTAGATTTTGGTGTTGATTACCACTTTGCTTTATTTCCCACACTATTAACGAACAATTTGATGGAACTGACGAAATGTGAACTGATATAGTATGGTATGTTTATTTACATACGGGTGTCTGGTACTCTCATTCAAATAGCAAAACCCATCATAATTAGAAAACAAAACGTTTAAGAAAGATTTTTATATTTTAAAAATAAATAAACTGTTGTTATTTTCTTAGTTCAAAATGTAATTTTTGAAAGTGGATTGACCTACAGAATTATGATCTGTCTCCTACAAACGATTATTAAATATTCGTCATTAATTTATACGCCAGACACCTTTATCGAATGAACATACCTTACAATATATACAATGTTTTGGTTTGGAGTTACCATTTCGTTAGTTTCATGGTGCTGATATGGTGGAATTTGATGTTATGCTAACAAAAGACCACGAACCACTTGTGTTCCATGACTACACTGTTCACCTTTCATACAAGAAGGGTTTTAATGAAGAAGCAGAGTTGTTTGAAATACCGATAAAGGATCTCACTCTCGCACAGTTACATTCTATGAAGTTATCTCAGCCTTGCTGTGTTGCCGGATCACAGACTGATCTGTCAAAAGAAAACGACGAGCAGAAAAAGCCATTTCCTACACTGAAGCAGGTTTTGTTGGAGGCTGACGAACGACTAGCCTTTTTCATGGAAGTAAAACATCCTCTTACAGTCGAGAGTGGAAAGGTTGAGTTGGATCAGTATTTTGATCACAACCTTCACATTGACAAGATTTTAGAGGTTGTCTTCAATTATGCAGGGTCAAGAAAAATAGTATTTGCCAGCTTTGATGCTGATGCTTGCATCATACTTCAGTTGAAGCAGAACCGCTATCCAGTTATGTTTTTGACCTGTAGAGAGACTGTGCGCTGGGAACCATACAAAGATTTCCGTTGTAGAAACTTTCCCGTTGCAATCAGCTTTGCCTTGTCAGAAGGACTTATGGGTGTGGGTTTGAACCTGGAGATTGTTCTTCAAGACAAAGACATGTCAGTGATGAAGAAGGCTCATGAAACCGGACTGGTGACCTTTGTGTGGGGAGAGGAGGCCAACAACAAGGAAATGATCAAGCAGCTCCGGCGACACGGTGCAGACGGCATCATATACGACAGAATTGATTTCCACAGACCTCGTGATAATGTTCAGTTTGAGTTGGAGGACGCCACCAACAACACATTGATGAAGGAGATGAAAGATGTGGGTCAGAGCTAAACGTGTTAAACATCTATTTTGGGCTTGGCTGTGACAGTAATGAGTAGTGGTACACAAATATATTTGTTTGATGTCGCAAAGCATTTGTCAGCCTTTATAATAAGAGTTTGAATATTAACTAGTGTTGAAAAATAGATTATTTTATTTCTATGCATTGATTAGGCCTTTAAAAAGATTGTTTCTTGGAACCCAACTATATACAGAAAAAAACAAAGTTAAACTTTTCTTCTTTTTTTTTCATGTGTTTTTAAATTGGCTTTTATTGACATGTAGGTGAAAAGAATACATGCATAGCATTTTGTCTGAACCTATAAGGTGAATGTAGTACAGTGAAAAAGGGAAATTAAAAAAGGAGAAGATTACTTGGGTGGTTTTGGCACATTCCTTGAAACACATTTTTTAAAGGCCTTGTAGAACCTATCTGATGTGTAATTTTTGTTATTGTTATTGTTTAATTAGTAGATTTTTGTAGCTGGTGCAAACCTCGCGTGAGAAACATTTGCTCATTTAGATATTTAGCATTCACACAAAATCTTGTTTTCGAGATGCAGTTGTTATCTTTTGTCTTCTGTCACATTAAGGTTTTTTCTAGATGCTGTTATTATATCACTTTGTTACATGCAGTATTTATACCAGTAGTCTGATGAGTTAAACATCTTGACATAATAATTATTTTATGCAGGACATCAAATCTTGTGTTGCACTAGATATAAGCCAGTAGAATAACTTTTGTTGAGAATTGCATGTATTGCACATATTTGTTGCATTATTTTTTCAGTTTGAGTATATGTCTGTCTGTGTACCTGTGACAGTTTTATCATCGTAGAAAAACAAAGAAGTCTTTTTCCCCGTCAGTAAAATGTGTTTTAAAACAAGTCGAACTTCATGGACCAACGTTTTATTTTAATCATCTATTTATTAATTTTTACATAAGAAAATACCTGCGCACGGTTTTAGTAAATTGGTTGAAATTTGAGTTCATTGAAATTCAAGGTAAATGTAAACAGCCAGTTAACATGAAAATGTTTTTTGCAAAGTATGATGTTACTGCAAAAAGAGCTTTTTGATTATGACCGATTGTTCAAGATTAGCACCAGTTGTGGGTTTTTAAATGAATGAATGGAACTCTCATATTTTTGGTGGTTGTGGAACAATCAGATAACCAGTTTCATTCCAGAGATGTTAGAATGAAATGGTAATTTTGGATAACAACTTTGTTTTTGTGCCCGGTGATATGTGTTTGATATAATTTTGAGAATCCCACTTTCTGATTGTAAGAACTACTGAAAGTATTGCAGGAAAATGTTGTTTTTTCTTTTAAGTCATGTGATACCTGTTTTTCCAGTCCATGCACCAATATGAAAACAGTGTGGACAGATTGGAATTATGATTTCCTAATTTGTAGTGTTCGACAAATGTTTGATAAAGTCACTAGCCATCAGAGAAGCTTTGGCTAGTGCCCTATGTATTGTGGTAATACAGTTGATAATTTCCACTAGTCCAGACTAAAAATTCACTAACTGGGACCGAGGGCTAGTGGATTTGTCGAACTCTGCAATTTGATGTTAAGTTTGTATTTGGCAAATTAGTGAATGATGCCTTACACTCTGTATTGTTCTCAATTGAAATTGCTCTTTTAGCACTGGTTACAGGACAACTATAGGTTTCATCTTAAGAAAACAAATGCAGGTTTATTCAACATTTCATTTCTTAAAATCATAAACATATATAAAATAACAAATTGTGCAAGTTCTAGAGAAGACATATAGCCTAACAAAAATAAAGACATCTTAATTTGAGCATCACCATACAACACTTTCACTTGTACAGTTCGATGTGGCCATATTTCACCTCAATTCTCGGTCAGCTACTGCAGACATCCTATGAAACCACATTGAAGGCAGTGATTAATTGCTACCCTAACTTTGAGCCATTTAAGATGCTATCATACTGAGCATTAATATTTAATGCTTTTGTAGTTTGTACTTTTGGTTTTTAAATTTACATTCCAATGGGAGCTAAAAATGACTGTATTTGAACTAGTCTTAGGGGAGTGATGAGGAGTCAGAGTGATAGCTGCCCTTAAATGGCAAAAGGTCTGTCACTGAGATTATAACATTGTATATCACGGACAAATGATGAAAACAATAAATTAGTCTTAGTATAGGGATGTCGGTGTAAACGATAATGACATATAGCCAGTCGTAAACAGACAGACTCTTTATAATTCTCACTCACTTTTTCATCCTGCATTTATTTTCTTCCAATATCTAACATATTTTTTTAAATGTCCACCAGCTGACCAGTTGCAGAAATTATTGGTCGAGTTGTTGCAGATTGGTACTTTGTGAAGCGAGTCCAGATGTTATAAATGTCTTCGACCTCTATGCATTTACTGTATGTTCTTTGTACTCGTTTATTTTTAAAAAAAATTCAGTCCGACATTTGTGTGTTTACAGGTGTTTAAAAATATCAAAACAAATTGTAATATTTATCCAGCCACCTTTTTTTTTGTACATGGATCATATTCATTTCAACAAGTACCTATGCATTACTTCAATAATCAGCAGGCTTGTTTTGTTTTGATATTTTGATCTTGTGGTACAATGTATTGAGAAATAAATATATTTTTAATATTTATTGATCAATCTTAAATGATGGGTTTAACAGTGTAAACCTGTATTCACGAGTGGCATGCTATTTATTCTGGACCTACCACTTGAGGGCTTTTTCAGCAGTGATCACATCGAGGTGGGGGATCAGGGATGACAGGTGGGTTTTGTTTTTTTTCTTTCCTATTTCTTACCCTCCATCCCTCCGACTATTCTTCTGCTGCCTGCCAAATTCATGTCTATATATCCTGATCATGTATAAAATAAAATAAACTATTCAAGGCGAAAAAAAGCAGCCAAGTAATTAGTATCTATCATAATTATTTTGCCACTTCAGAGGATCCATTCGACTGACTGGTTTGTTTTTTCTTTCTTTTTTCAACTGGCCATGGTATGTGGGTGTTTTTTTTTTCTATGGGACAGTGCATAGCGGGTTTCCTTTGATTACTATGTGTCAGAATTACCAAATGTTTAACATCCAATAACCGATGATTAAACAATGTGCTCCAGTTGTGTTGTTAAAGAAAACAAGCTATTATATGTATATAAAGATATGGCCAGGGATGTAGCCCAGTGGTAAAACCCTTGCCTGATGCATGGTCGGTCTGGGATAGATCCCTGTCGGTGAGATCATTGCTGTGGGCTATTTCTCATTGTAGCCAGTGCACCACGACTGGTATATCAAAGATCATGGTATGTGCTGTCCTGTCTGTGGGATGGTGCATATAAAAGATCTCTAGCTACTAGTGAAACAATGTAGAGGGTTTCTTCTCTAAGACTGTCAAAATTACCAAATGTGACTTTTATTAGCCGATGAATAATAAGTCCATGTACTCTAGTGGTGTTGTTAAACAAAACAAACTTTAATAAAGATATAGAGTTACTTCCCCTAACCTGATGTGATCCTGTTGGAATAGTTAAACGTAATTGTATACTACTACTGATTCTGCTATGTTAGCAGATTATGATATCTCTACTCGTTAAGTTTTGAATTTGAGTTTTATATTGCCTTTTTGGCTTGTTTCAGTTTTTAGATACCATAGTTCATTGAAGCAGAATTCATATATAATTGCTTTGGAATTCCACGTTCATAAATTAATCATATGTATTACCTAAATGCTTTACAGCATCAAGAAATTTGTATTAAGAATAAAAGCTCTTAATTTGTCAGTCATGATGAGCAATTTGTAAAATCGATCAAAGGGTCATAGGTGACGGGAAGTTCTATAACACAAGAGTACCACTTTGATATGATCTCTGTACCTAATATCATGTGGCCTACAATTGTGAATAACTGGTTGATTGCCATGTTCTAGCTAACCTAATTATGCGTTCAGTTAATCAGTCTTTGAAACAGATAGGGGTGGGACATCGCCCAGTGGTAAAACATTCGCCTGATGCACATTCAATCTAGGATTGATCCCAGTTGGTGGGCGCATTGGACTATTTCTCATTCAGCCAGTGCTCCACAAATAGTCTTAACAAAGACTAATGTACAGTACTGTCTCATGAGATGGTGCATATAAAAGATCTCTTCCTGCTAAGTGAAAAAAAAAAGTACCCCATGGTATAACGGCAGTTTTCCTCATTGTCTGTGTTCCTTAACCATGCCTGATGTCACAGAACGATTCATAAAATGTGTTGAGTGTTATTCACTATGGGTACATACACTTTATAAAACTATTTACAATGACTAACAATTTAGGGGAACCTTCATCAGCATAATATTGAACAGCATGGTTGCAAATTTATACGCTGTCTTTATTTGGAGTGTTATCAATTTACAATTATAGTAAGACTTGATATTTATTTTCAGTATTTGGTTATTTTCATGGCAAATGTCACATAACACTGAACAAAATGGATATTTCATTCATTCTATCTTGCATGGTCTGTATGGGGAAAACACTTGGAAGTTTAAGGTCTGTCTAAAGAATAGTGTGTGAATAGTTTCAAAACAATGACTGATTGTCCTCTCACAGCCGGCTGAATGTTGGCTGCATTATAGGATTTAATTTAGAAATATTTCACGATTTTGCTTTGTTATACTTGTATGCATATAGTCTCAATTTACTGCAAGATTTAACATCTATAGGCGCCTACTACTGGTTTTGGGGCGATTTCTTTTACTTTAATGCAGTGGTGGATTGTTATTTTGTTTCCTGTTTTGATAACATAGGTGTAATGTTTGTTATTGTCTAAATTCACAAAATATATTATGTTGATATTTTTATATACCTAATAGGTTTACTGCTGTATAGCACTTTTTATGAATTGCATTAAAAAATTATACCAAAAAAAAACAAAAACAATAAAAAAGTTAGTTTCATCAAATCGTCCATTAATAGTGTGGGACTTATTCCTACAGGGGTAAAACTCCCCTTCGCAATGTAAAACAAGTCCCCTCAAATTGTTCTCTTTTGTTCTTTACATTTCCATTCTTCTTTCCTTTTCTATCCTCTTTCCTTTGGGTTTCTTTATATCTGTCTTCGTTTTATATTCCTATCTTTATGTTTATTCTTTTGTTTCTTTATATTCTTTTTTCCCGTTTTTCTTTCATTATCTCTGCCTGTCTTGTATTTTCTTTCTTCTTTCCAGTTTATCTATCTTATTATTTTATTTTATTTTTCTGTCTATTTTCACTTAATTGTTGTCTTTCAGTGGCGTAACTACGGGGGGGCC
>JAECMU010213128.1:0-13708 GCA_016106625.1 Dracogyra subfuscus | reverse complement strand
CCCATTCATTAACCACAGAGCTATCATTCTGTCTGTAAAACCAGGTTTGTACACTGATTAACACATTCATTTAGAACCACCCCATTCACGAACCACAGAGGTATCATTCTGTCTGTAAAACCAGGTTTGTACACTGATTAACATGTT
The DNA here is from genome assembly GCA_016106625.1 of Dracogyra subfuscus. NCBI lineage: Eukaryota > Metazoa > Mollusca > Gastropoda > Neomphalida > Peltospiridae > Dracogyra > Dracogyra subfuscus. Next base: position 13,561 of record JAECMU010213128.1, on the reverse strand, counting down.
CATTTAAAACCACCCCATTCACTAACCACAGAGCTATTATTCTGCCTAACACCAGGAATGTCTGCTGAGTAACATTTTTTTTACAACTGTTCCATTTACAAACTACAAGCACCTATTGATACACATAAGATGGTTCCATCTGTTACCCAGCCAAACTCAAAGATGAGGCTATATTATTTAGCCGGGTTTAAAAACACAGGACCGATTGGCCCTTTAATGTATGCATTAATCTTCAGTACAGCGGTACTTCGCCTTACCATATACGGCTTGTTTAGCGCACGTGGTATCAGACTAATCTGATTGGCTTGCCATGCTTGGCGCAAACAATCAAACGCGCTTCTTGCTAGCTTACAGAGGACAGCAGTCCCAGCTTTGCGTTTAAAATTTTTTGCTTCCCACCTCCTCCCTGTGACAACCAGCTAATTTATGTTCATTGCTTTGGACTGGATTTCAGTTAATCTTCTTTTTGGTCTTCTTCAAAGAGGGGAGGTGTTTATATGTGTATTCTATGTATGTTGTTATTTGCCTAGTAGTATTAGAATAAATTTGTATTGCCCAATGGTCTTGTGTTTTTAAACCTGCCTTCTCACTTATTACAAAATGTAATGATTATATGAGTTTATAAGACAGGTGCATGTTTACATCTTATTTTTTATTGTGAAAATTGGTTGATTTCTTTAACTGTAGAGGTGAATGTGTTCTCCCCCATACAAGCAATATGAGCGTCTTGTCTGTTAACAACACATCCCACTCCTCATCTCTTTGACCATCATATATGTTTGTCCCCAGCAATAATTCATGTCATACATTTGTGCTGTGGCAGCTAGGTCAAACCAAGCTTCCGGTTTCTTTTTTAAAAGAAGGAAATAAAATTAGTGCACAGTGATATAGCATCTTTTCCAACTAGACAGAGAGGGACATTTTAAAATAGCACTTTTCTGTAACTGACCCCTCAACACACATCCTACCCCCCACCAGCTAAGCAGTCACCTATACTGGTAGTTGAAATTTATGTGGAGGGTGGCCAGTTTAAAAGACAGATCTGCACAAGACCAACACACCAGAGTCAATAGATTCAGATTGCAAGAATGACAATAAAGGAGAAAACCCCCTTTTTAGATGGGATAATGAGACAGAGAGGCAGCAGGTGAACCACTGTGATCAGTTTGCCAGGCAAACATCATGACCACAAGACCTGGATGTATACAGCACAATGGTACACTGTAACACATTATGAAATAATTTTTTTAGTTCACACTGTTGCATGTCAGATTTAGATCACATCAAATGCTCCAGCAAGAATCTATTTTGATTCCAGTTTACACAGACATCAAAGACGTTTCAAAGATAGCCTGTTAGTACACTTACACCTGTTCAAGAGACCGCCTATGTAAGTAAGCAGCCACCTGTCTTAAAATACTATATTGAACACAAAAAGAAACACAAATATAATGTTCACCTGTGACATTAAACTGAGGTTTTAAAGGGATTAAAGGGACATACCCTAGTTTTTAAACACTAAGACATAGTTTTGACTATTAGACGTGTTTTTTGATAACTGAAATCATACTTTACTTAAATTTTATTGTTTAAATATCCATTTCCGTACATTCGAAGTGTTTTTGGTCATCCTGATGTTTTTTTAATATCACAAAATGCATTACTCATATTTTAAAAAAGGCACGTGCCTCTGAGAAGTAACAGTTATGTAGTCGAGTTTTATTCTATTTTAGAGGGTATTTCACCATTTCAAAGTCAAAGACTCATGTTTCACTCAATTGTAACTTTATCAAAATGTGTTACAGGTTTGTAAATTAAACTAAACTTAATGTTAATTTTCATGAACTGAAACTAGGTTATGTCCCTTTAACACATTAGGAGGAAACTTACCCTGTTCATAAGTTCACAGGATTGAAATCCTGTAAACCTATTCTAATCATGAACTATCCTTAACCATGATTTGTGTTCCTTTTGTTGTTCAGTTTAGTGCACCATCTCCCAACTCCTACAACAGAATGTTTGTTTATTTGTTTTGTTTAATGACACCATTAGAACACGCTGATTATTAATTATCAGCTATATTGGATGTCAAACATTTGGTAATTTTGACAAAATAATTCAGGAGAGGAAACCGGCTACATTTTTCAATTAGTAGCATTGGATCTTTTATGTGAACCATTACACAGACAGGATAGCACATACCATGGCTGTTGATATGCCAGTTGTGGTACACTAGCTGGAACAAGATATAACCCAATGGGTCCAGTGATGGGAATCAATCCCAGACTGACTGTGCATTAGGCAAATATTTTAACACTGGGCAACGTCATGCCTCTCTAACAAAGAATACACAATGGCCTGTATTAAGCAGCTAACAGTCTGTGGAAAACTTTTTGTTTTAGTACTTCAGGTGGCTGTCTAACAAAGGTCCGACTGAATGTACACCAGCATTTTATAGACCTCATAAAAACGTAAATCACTTCACAATGATTACAGATTAAGAGTCTTTTATTATTTTTTATTCTTCCACATAGTGCGAATGTGGGCCTCAAAATTTACACAGCGGTTGTTAATGAGCGTTTATTAATCCATTATGGAGGAAGCGAACAGATTGACTTTGGAGTGCTGCTTGATATAACGGCCATAACGGTGGCTAAATATCGCTGATTTACATGGACACTGCCCGGTGAAGACAGCTAGCACTCCAGTGAGTAATTCTCTGCACACAATTACTCGGACTACCTTGCATATTCATCACGATCAGTAGCCTGGCCCATGACGGCCTAATCTCGCCGTAATGGTACCATTAGCACGAGCACTTGCAGGAACGGCTCTTCAATTGATCCCCAAAGAACAGACCAAATCCAGCAGACCAAATGTGTCAAAAGAATAAATCTTTTAGACTCTTATTCACAAGAGCCACTGTGCTTATTACAGGTATCATGGCTGTTGAGGAAATTAAATAAACCGGGCATAAAACCTGTGAGCTGGAACTGGTCATGATCAATACAGGAGTTACCCGTAGAGTATGTGTGCACCCACTAAACCCTAAATAAATTGGCATGGTCATTGGATGTTACAATGGAGCCAGATAAAGAATGAGTCGAGATGAATACAGAGATTATTAAAGGTTCATACACAAATGAGAAGGGCAAATTCCAGCACTTTGGTGTACTTTTCACTTCAAAATTATAGTTTTCAAGAGCTTCTTGTCTTCTTCATTCACCACATTTAAAGCATTGAACATGAAATGAATGGCCCACTAATATTTTTGTTCATGTTATATTGTGTATTATATGTGAACATGTTCCACTCTTTCTTTATAAAAATAATTAAACCTGCTTGGGACTTGAACAATTCAGAGATGTTCATAAACAGTTATGAAACAAGTAAACTTTAACAAAGCAATTTTATATATTTATCAGGAGAATTATGCAATTCGAGCACTTTTTATTCATGACAAATTCCTCAAATGTCCTTGTTTTTACAAATTTAAGTTTTTTCCGTGTCGTATTAATTTGCTTGATAATAATTTTTACAATTAACATAAGCGATATCCACAACTGCTTTACAATTTACTGATAATTCGAGCTATTTCTAGCATGAAAGACTTGCTTTAGGAATAGACAGATGACACAAGCAGATTTCTTTTAGCTATAACGTTTACTCAGTTTATGATCCAAGTTTATATAGGATATATAGGTATATATATATATAGGATAATGACATCACTTAATAACATGTGGTAAGAATTATTATACCTGTACATCACCAACAGATAGGAATAACTTTTCATGATTCTTTGATACACAGTTGACTGTCTAACATAAAACAGACACCAGAATAGACAGTGGGGGAAAGAGCAATTAAAATGACAAATGCTAGAAGAGTAATGAACAATTTCTTCTCCTATCCGTATGTATGCAAGATAGATCCATTTCCAGTGTTTCTGCCAGAATTTTTTTTTTGGGTATGGCACTATGGAATTGAATGTAACCACATCCAATAAAGGGGGGGGGGGGGGGAGAGGGTGTCTCAAACAAAAAGAAAATGGGTTAAATTTAGGATTGGGGTTATAATTGATAAGAGTAATTCATTTTGTCAAAAGGTTAACTTTAAAAAGAAAAATCTGCAAAACCTTTTGGTATGGTGCCATGCCCGTTTTACCTTCTGGCAGAAACTTCATTCCATGACATCAGTTTCTATTTATTTCAACAAAGCAAAGATGTGACAGTTAAAGGTTTTTGGTTTATGTTCTGTTTAATGGTAATATTTATGCTACTCAATAATGAAAAATAACAAACACAACTTTTTGGACTATTTAAAAAAAACCCACAAAAAAACATTTAATTTCATTCAGTGCCTGGGAGAAAAATAATTAATCATTCATTTGTACTTATATGGGTTATAATGTGATGTCAGGGACTCACCAATTCTCGTCCTTGACAACAAATTATGTACACTTGGGTGGAATAGCCCCATCTCACACAAGAACAAATTAATCATTCTCTTTAATTAATCTCTTGAGTTGACATTTTTAGGTCTGCAACACTTACAACAGGTGTTGTTGTTTTTTTGTTCCGTCACCCAAAGACTGTTAATTTCTATACTACATTACTACTGTAAGTATACATGGTTCCTGCAGCCTAGAGAGCTTGAAAATTAATGACTTTTAATGGCACATTGACAGAGGTTTTTAATGACTTTTTAATGACAAAAATGGGTCGTTTTCACAAATTATATCATTTATTGTGGTTTGCGAACGTGTATATTTCAAGACTACCCACACCAGTGAAAGTCTGTTCGTTTGTAAATTGATTATTGTATCATTCACATATGCTGAATTTCTTAGTTTGTTCCTCCAAAGAGTTCTTTGTTTTAGCCAGTTCATCTTTCTTGCAAATGTGCTACTCATCTCAGTTTGCATTAACTGTTTGTGACGCTGGCCCGCTGCATGCATGCGTAAAGCTATTTTACCCATATTGCCCAAGTTCCGCGTCTTCTTACAAAACTGACACGGAAAGAATACTTGTCCCCTGCCACAGGTGCAATCCACAATTTAAATCCATCATCAGCCAGCCAAGTGTCGCTGAACACGCACTTCCCCATTGGTCACTGGAGCGCCATTTGCATTTTTTGAAAGCATGGGTGGCGATTGCACATATTCATATGCGCACCTATTAACTTCCGCTTTCGCTTTTACCGCGTTGTCAAAAGGTGCTGATTTTATCGGAGATCTTCAGTTATCAATAATTAATTACTTTTAATGACACATATCGGAAAATTATTGACTTTTATGGGCCTTAAAAAAAGGAAATGAAAATTAATGATGCGCGGGAACGATGGTATAAAATGTACTGTGCACATCTGTGTTGTTTTAAACTATGAAATTTTCAACAATCTTTCTTCACACATGGCACAATGCACAAGTCTTGGCATGTGATAATTGTGAATAGTTGCATTATATTAAACACGTGCCTGAAAGGACCAGATTACACAATGGAGACATTAATAAATTTGAAGAGAACCTAGATTTCATAACCCTGTGCTGCAAACAAGGTGAATATTTCCAGATCACATGATGTTCAATGTCATCTCCAGCTGGGCACATTTTGTTTCTTACATGTAGGATCACACATTTCTGCAGTGCTAATTTAACCATGGTCACTGTTGGAAAACTTTCATTATGATTATTAGTTTTATTAATAAAAGTAGTTCCTTCTTTAATTACCACACTGCATTTCCATTTATGGATGAAATACCAAACTGTATAAATGATATAAATCTTTATTTTTAAATATCGCAATTCGTTCAATCCCTCACACATCCGATTTTATCACCCATATACAAATTAATGCCTTGAGATAATAAAAAAACCACCCAAATTAAATTTGCTTTGGTTTAAAGTTAAGGTTTACGGTTCCAGCATGCCGTCGTATATGGTTACTGGAGTCATCTATATCCAAGGGCTGTCTGTCCAGGACTTATTAGCTCTTAGTAATGCTAGTCTCAGGCTAGTTGACTAACTTCCTGCTTCCAACTGTTTGTCTGAGCGCTCTTACAATGCTATTTTCATCATATATGACTTCTATGACTCATTAATTGTCAATCTGAGCACACCCATCGTAAGTTGACAGTTGACGTAATTACAATGCAACCATCAAGTTGGCCAAATTCATCATGGCATTTGACAGTCTGAGCCTATCATAACAGAGAAGTCAATGCAGCGACCTCATACCATACCAGTGAGCTGTAAAAACTCATTCTGGACGGAAGCCGGTGCCATGATACGAACCCAGTGTCCACCAGTCTTAAATCTGAAGGTTTAATAACTCATATAATAGAGGCTGATTATATAATAACATACACCACATCAGTGTGAGTAGGAATAAGCGTATGACTGTGAGAAGACGTCTTCAGCTGGTGACTCACACACCCACATCACCATGCAAATAACACCCTCTATTAAAGAAGCTATTAAAATTCGTCTTCAGCAGATCAATACAAGAAACATCAAATTTACAATCTTCTGAAATTAAATTTGATCAAACAGAGAATGATGTTTTAAAGATTACATGAAAAAGCTTTAACGTCTCTTCTGTGCAAGAAGAAACCAGCGAATCACATAGAAAAAAGCCTCGAGGGAAGAGCCAATGAATTGAAATAAACCACACTGTTGCACACACTATTTTCTTCTTAGTCTTGTTTTTTTTTCCTATTTCGTTTTCAAGAAATCGTTTTCTCTTGATGAGGACTTTGGGATGGCAAGCACTGTTAATCATGGAACAGTTGTCTAGAAGAAAGAATGCGACACCAACACCAAAGCAATACAGCAATGCTTAATGAACACTGCAACCTGTACCAAAGAACTACTGAAGCACTGTTGAAGAAAGAGTTTATCACCAAAGAAATAGTGAATACTAAAGAAAAAACCCAATAAAAGCATCAAAAAGCTACTAGATAAAAGAAAGACTGCCATTGTATGAAAATAATGAGACATACCAAAGAAACATCTTAATGAGATTATTTCTCACGGACATTACAATGTACAGATCAAGTGTATCATAGCCAGTGAAAGAGACCTTTGACTGTTATAGCCTTCGTAGTAAACTCATTTGTATCTATACCTGACATTCAGTTAAAAGTATAATTGCATAGTTAATACATAGTTATCTTTATCACTTTCCTAAAAACAAAAATACAAAAGAAGAATATTTATAAAAGCGAACATTTATAAAAGCAAATGATTTTTTTCAGAATTATAGATGTAACTGTGGAAACGAGGCCTGCATACGTTACCATATGGGCTGGTTGTGCCTAACACAAACATTTGTTTTGTTTAATGACACCACTAGAGCACAATGGTATATTAATCATTGGCTATTGGATGTCAAACAGTGGGTAATTTTGACTTAGTTTTAGAGAGGAAACCCGCTACATTTTTCAATTAGTAGCAAATGATCTTTTATACGCACAAGTGGGCAGCATAGCCCAGTGGTACAGTGCCCGCCTGATGCGCGGTTGGTCTAGGATCGATCCCCGTCAGCTAACCACTGGGGGTTTTCTCGACATAACCATATGTCCGACGCCGATATAACCGTATTTATAATGTGTTGAGTGCGTCATTAAACAAACAAACAAACAAAAAATGTATACGCACAATCCAACAGACAGGATAGCACATACCACAACTTTTGATATACCAGTCATGGTGCACTAGGTGGAACCTAACCTAACATACCTGGAACTTTTGTATCTCTATACACAAATACACAGATTGTTATAGGTAAACCAAAAAAAAACAAAAAAACTTTTAAGTTAAAAGGCCAATGTTGTTTTTTGGGGTGATATTTTGGGGGAAGCAATGTCCATTGCTTTTCCTTCCTATTACATATGGCCCTTATGTAACCATTTTTAGAAGAAAAAGTCAAGTTTTTCAGATTCAAACAAGCATTATGAAAGGACTGCTAAAGCAATACACATCCCCTACCAAACACAACTATTATTTGTACATCCTAAATTGTAAAAAGTGGGTAAATCACCATGAACGATAAGCTTGATTAGTAACAGTATATGATAAAGAAATATACAAAATTTCATCTCAATATCTTCAGGCATTGCAAAATAAAAGTCTGCAAAACAAATGTTTAACCCTTCTAAATTCAAGGGCCACAACTCCATAAAAAAAAAATGGATACATTAAAAATGGATATTTTGCAATGAAAGCTATACAAAACATTTCAGCTCAATATGTCAAGGCTTTCTTAATAAAAAGTCCAGGAAACAAATTTTCACATCTCCCAAGTTCAAGGAAGGAAATGTTTTATTTAATGACACACTCAAAACATTTTATTTATGGTTATAGTGCATCGGACATATGGTTAAGGACAACACAGATATTAAGGGAGCACTGTCTCCATTTCATGGGCTACTCTTTTTGATTAGCAACAAGGGATCTTTTATATGTACCATCCCACAGACAGGATAGTCCATACCATGGCCTTTGATATACTAGTCGTGGTGTACTGGCTGGAGTGAGAAATAACCCAATGGGTCCCTGATGGGGATTGATCCCAGACTGAATGCACATCAAGTGAATGCTTTACCAATGAGCTACATCCTGCCAACACCTAAGTTCAAGGGCCATAACTCCATCAAAAATAGGTAAACCTCCATGGAAGTCAAACTTAATCTCTAACAGTATATGATAAAGCTATATAAAAACAATTCAGCACAATATCTCAAAGCATCCTAAAAAAAAAATATCTGAAAAACTATATGTGGGACAGACTGACAGACAGACAGACAGACAGACACACAGACACACAGAAGGATAGAGATGAAACCTATAGTCCCATCCAGTTGGACCGGTAGAGGACTAATAAATTTCTCCACAGTAAGTCCTGAACACAAGTTTGTATAGACGTAAGACTGGTAACTAAATGACTTATTTTTATTTTTTTATTATTATTTTTTTTAACGACACACTCAACACATTACAATTACGGTTATATCGGCGTCGGATATATGGTTATGTCAAGAAAAAAACCCAGTGGTTAGCTGACGGGGATCGATCCTAGACCGACCGCGCATCAGGCGGGTTTGGGCTATGCTGCCCCCTTGTAACTAAATGACATACAAGTAGTTATCTTTATTTATTATTTTCTTTAATATCTTAAAACCTTTTTTTTTGCTAAACACATTACTTTCCCAGCTGAAGAATAATTCTTTATTTTTTTTTAAACAAACAAAATTCTTCCTGAAGGCCCCTGTGGTTTTATCTTTTGACTGTTACCCTCAATATTTACTGTTTTTAAAATTTTAAACCATCCCTTTAAAAATCCCTCCCAATACTGTCAGAAATAGACAGGCAGAACAGAATTTGCCTGAACCAGTAATTTATGCTAATAAAATTCATCAAACCAAATAACCGGCCTAATTGAATTACACTCTGGGATACAAATACTGGGTGACAATACATCAAACGCATATATTTTGATATCAATTAAGATACGTTTTCCAGTGAACTAGACAGTAATATTGATCATGTTCTCTGGCGTACGTGTTGGTAGATATAATCCTAAACCCACTGCTCTACAGAACTGCATGGAACCTCACAGGGGATATCTGCTTCTGATGCCGTTACATTTTCTACAGAACTATCAAATATTTAAGCCATAAGTCAAGGTTTGAGGTCCCACGAGTTTGGGCCAAAAAGTGAAATGTTTGATGAGATTTTTTAAAGAGCACAATACATCTAATACTAAGATGATTACATTTTATGTGACAAAACTTTCATCGCTTAGGTTGCTGGAGTCCAATAATTGGCACTATTCCCCATAGACTATGCTGGTTTTTATTCCCAATTTTCAAGGGAGAACTCTCAATATGAATGTAAAAATTTCCCATTAAAATAAAAGCATTGATACGTATATTAAAATGTACAGACATCTTTTCTTCATTTGTATAAAAGTATCTGGATGTCTCACACATCTAATACTAGTAGTACGGTGATCAAATCCTTGACCGGGTGATAGAACTGGGCGGTATATACCACATATACTGTTTGGTATCAGTATCATGTCAATATTGATTTACTGTAATGAGCAAATTTCAAAATACAAAAATTTCTGTACTGAAAAATGTTATCCGCCATTTAGTAATTTCTGATAAATGTATGGAATTTAATTTTATTTAGATTAAATTAGCAGGTGCGACTTAATTTGGGCATGTATTTAAAGCCGATTATACAAAAAATACTGTTCAATATCGGTATAAATGTTGGTATTGTATCAATACCGAATATCATAACAATATAAGAGGTCAATCACCCCAAAGTATGAATACAGCTACCTATAATGTGAACAGCAGATCACCATAACTGACTGATAAACAACATTAACACACTACCAAATAGGGTACACATTGTACCCCATATCGTTTGTTCTGTGCAGTTCATATGATAGTTACAGCAAGATCTATTTATATTATTTAAAAAATTAATATACATGTATGTTAAATGGGGTTGGGTGGTTTGATGAATCTATGTTACATGTCTGATATACAACTTATGGCACAAGACAGTCCAGAATTTATCACCTTCTTTAAAAAGACCTGATTATTATTTATTATCTAATGTTATATTACATATTGAAGGTAATGTTAAAGCCCAAAGATATAAGGAGAAAAAAATACACTGCTTATCTTTTTGACTTTTAGCCATGGAATTCATTTTACATGCATCATCGTACAAATAAGACAGTACATACCACAGCCTTGGTTACACCAGTTGCGAAGCAATGGCCGATATGAGAAATAGCTCAATGAGCTCACAAACTGGGTCGATCCTAGACAGATTGTTAATAGTCATGCACATATGTTCTATTTAAGACTCAAACACATCTATCATACATGTGGAATGATCAATTTTTGTGAATTCACCGTTTTATTATGGCAGTGGTAATAGACAAAGGTTTTATTGTTGATACAGTGAAATAAAACGTGACTTCCTCGTAGAGTACATAAGCGGAATCACTTTACACTGACAGTAAAGAAGATCTACCTCGGACAGACGACCTTATATTTACACAACAGTACTAAAACAACATCAGTACATTGTGGTGGGAGCTGTCCTAGACTGTAATATCTTTTTTTTAATCTAATTTTTTTTTATGAGAGCTAGTCCATAACTTTACTGATTAGTATTAGTTGATCCTTTCACAACGTGAGTCATAATTTGACGTCCATCTCCACTATACAGCAATAACGGGAGTGGGCAGGCCAAGACGTTATTGCAGTTTTAGGACCCACATCACTAGTCTGGTCTGAGATACTGTCAGAAAGTGGCTCAAGCAATGAGTAAGATAGACAAATTGATTAAAGAAAATTACTACTAACTGGCATCTATGACCCAGTGCTTAAGACATGGGATATAGAGCTGGGATGTGCGACTAGGTTTGGTTCCCAATACCAACTACAGCCATGTGCGAGTGCATATTAGCGTATTGTATATAATGCAGCCCTTGGACAAATACTGCAAGGACAATGCAATATGTTCTGTTTGCCTGACACTGATGCAATTCTAGTTTTTTTCCATAACCCATTTTTCATGCACACAATAAATTCAGCACATCATGTATTTAGTACCCTGTACCAATAAAACTATGTCTAGACTGAAGTCTCTAACAACACCTTGAGACCAACGACATGGCAATGCATACAAATTGCATATCTGTGATATCATTGAAAATTTCAGTCTAGACTCTAAAGATTTAAGTACAGACTATCTTATCTCTCTGCTAGAAAATAATATAAGGGCATGTAAGAAAAACAAAAGTGATACAATGATAATCATACAGAATATGTGCAGAGACCAATCTGAAACGATGTGACTGCCCAGGAAAAAACTAGAAAAACCCCACCCAACCTACTTTGAAATTAAAAGGGACAAAAAAAATTGAAAACCTGTATCTGATGGCAAATGTTGACACGGTCTCCAGGGGAATGCCAGACCACATTCTTGAACAAAACACAAACAAAATTACTCCTCGATTATTGAAAGTTTGCTGTCCTAACAAAATGACTGCTAGAAAACTTATAGACGTGCAATATTATATCTATTGTTACAAATAATATGATTGGGCAACCAATGACCAACTGCTCCAATGTTAAAACAAATATTTTACGCTATATTAGGAAATACAGGGAAATTAAAAAATCCTTGACAAGTACCTTGCAAAAAAACCAATATAGGTCAACCATGAACATTTTTAGTTAACCACCCTCATGCCAGAGTACCACCTCATGTTACTGCTATACAAGCATGTGCACAGTTGTTATCAGTTAGTGCTATTAGTCCAGAAGCCAGGTTAATTCATCTATGTTGGAGAATCAGGAAGATTTGAGTATTGATTCTTATGCAAAAATATGTGAAGGTTTTAGATCTGCAACTCTTACTTGCCTAAACCTGTACATTAATTGGGAACTTGCACATTTTTAATGGTACATCAAAAGTTAATTTGTGTTCGATCTGTCCACCGACGAGGTACATTTACAAGATCAAAGGAAGGTAATTGTTTATGAATATATAATATGCTGTAAATGACACAAATCATTGGTTTCTTCTGGTTTAAACTTGTAGACCTACCCCATCAATGTGTTTTTTGTATAAAATTAACCCGGTGAATTCCTCGAAAAAATTCAATATGAGGTTAAAACACTGCTCACAAATGTAAAATCCAATCATATCCATAAGTTTTGCAACAGAAATTAACAGCCAACGAAAATATTTCTTTTAGTGTATAAATCATATTCAAAAGACAGACTATAATGCTGATAAATTTGCCATTTAGTTAACTCCTAAGTCAGTGATGTCAAGTGAAGAGAAATAAATATATATTACATCAAACTTTTACTTACTACAAGCGTTTTCATTGAATATTGAAAGAAAGGAGAATAGATAATTAATTTTTTATATTTGTAAGATTTCTTTAATAAAACACAATAAAATAATATCTTACAAATACTCCTAATATGTGTAATATGTGTAGTATTAGAATAGGGATAATATCACTGTGTTTTGTTGCTAACTATAAGGATTTATGACAAAACAAACTGATTTAGGGAACTGACTTCGTCTTATCCCTAAATCCAAATTTTGTGATAAACCCTTATATAGTTAACAACAAAACACAGTGATATTATCCACTAGGAAATGTTTTACTTTATTGATCATAAACGGCTCAAATAGTGGGGAAATATGCTGTAGTGTTTAAAAACTAGGGTCTGTCATTTAAACAACACTTTTTAGAAAAGACTTACTCACATAGATATTAAAACAATGTAACCAAAATATTGATTTTGACTTGCACCGACATCTAAAATCACCCCTAAAGTGACCTTTAAATGTCACAATGGTGTAAAAACTTATAAACTTTGAGTGGATACCTACCCTCACCATAAACCTTATTCTGTGTATACATCAATAAACATGGTTACAGTATCCATTTATAACAAAGCTACCATTAATTATTTCTAAAAATATGTTTTAGACATTAGTAAA
>JAECMU010213113.1:1339-20083 GCA_016106625.1 Dracogyra subfuscus | reverse complement strand
TATACTTCACTTTCTGTTAAATGTAAGTGAATCACTTATATTTCACTTATATTTCACTTATAGGTCACTTATACTTCACTTTCTGTTAAATGTAAGTGAATCACTTACATTTCACTTATACTTCACTTATACTTCACTTTCTGTTAAATGTAAGTGAATCACTTATATTTCACTTATAGGTCACTTATACTTCACTTTCTGTTAAATGTAAGTGAATCACTTATATTTCACTTATACGTCGCTTATACTTCACTTATACTTTGCTTATACTTCACTTATACTTACTTTCTGTTAAATGTAAGTGAATCACTTATACTTTATTCACTTATATTTCACTTATATATACAGCGAATGGCTTATACTTCACTTATAAAAGCTAATAATAATTCACCTATATGTCACTTATACTTCGTATAAGTGGGACCTCATTTGCATACAAAATCCTAATCATTTACTTATAAGTCACTTATACTTGGAAAATATTAACGACTTATACTTCACTTATAAGTGAAATCTATAGGTTATTTCCGTAAGGGATATCTCGCCTGCAGTATTCAGAATATTAAATATTGCCTCCAAAGAATTGATGTATGATATTATAATTATTATTATATATTAAACAGGATGGCAAGATCAGGGTACCCATAGAATTTTCAAATTAAAATTCCCTGTATTTTCCCTGAATTTTCCATGTTGTAAAGATGTTTCCCTGTCCGATATCCATGATTCTTTATTGTATACAACGGCCTCCTGCCACCCCCAATAGCCGTGCCTTCACCTCCAAATACCATAATCAACATATTGTGACAATATATATATATATATATATGTGTGTGTGTGTGTGTGTGTGTGTGTGTGTGTGTGTGTGTGTGTCTGTAAATTTCAAGTCATTAATTTTTATTTTTTATTTTTCCAGTGTTCCAGTTACGTACTGTTAATATTGTCTAGCCATACAAACTACAAAATAAAGTTTCATTGTGGTTCTTGGGGAAAACATTAGGCATTATCCTGTATTATAAGTACATATAAAAGCTACATGCTGAATATAAAGATTATGGTTTACAAATATAACAATACTTGTATACAGATTCTGGTATAGCCTTCTACTCCCATCTGTGTTTATATTTGTACTAGTAGAGCAATCAAAAAGTTGGGTAACATATTAATAGACTTTACAAACATTCTGTCTTTGTATTTTGAAACAACTTGTCTGTGCATGTACATTAATATGTTAACAGAACACAAAGCTTCAGTGAAATAGTTAAAATAAGTCTTCGTGTGTCTTTTTACTTTCAAAATGTTTGTTAGTGTTACTTTCACCTTTATCCAAGTTTTCTTTCTCATTTTATCGGCCTTCTCTTTGAGAGTAACAGACTGGGCTGGGAGTTTGAAGTCTTGTTTCTTCAAAGCTTCGTTTGCCTTTTTGTCTGATTCTGTCACACAGCTATCAGCTTGTTGCTCTAAACTCTTAAATCTCTTCTTTTCTTTAATGTAGGTCTCTTCAATTTCACTAGCTTTTCTCTTTTTTTCTTCCTTTGAGTTTAGCTTTCTGTTGGTCCATGAGGTATAGTTCATATTTGGCTCTCCCATGATTGCAGGACTGCAACAACTCATCGGATATGACGAAGTTGTGTATTTTGATGTCCAGCGACTTCATGGTGTCATATATCAATCTCAATGAAACTACAGTTTTCTGTTTTATGTTTGGCTGTAGCATGTCCTCATTGACCGAGAAACCTCGTTCGACTTTAGCCTGCCCATGAGAGATTACAAGTACCTTCTTCACAATGCTCCAAAGCTCCGTGTACTCTTCCTTGCCACTGAGAAGGTTGTAATAGAACTGATCAAGGCGGTGCTGTTTGAATTCGAACTGCCGGCTATCTTCTGCCTTCTCCCTCAACATCCTCCTATATTCGATCTCTGCCCGATCACACTGTGCAGCACTCCTGATCTTCGCTGATGACATCTTCTTGGCAATGGTCGAAAAGCTCCTTTGGACAGAATCCGGTTCTGCGATGATTGCCTTGGGGTCAAGTGCTTCCAAGGACCGAACAAACGAATACTTTAGAGGGCACCTTTCCTGGACCTTTTGTTACTAAGGCACGAAGCACACCAAGACACTGATTTCTGAATTCAAGTACCTGCAGCAGTGATACCCTAGCAGATTCCAGGGCTTCTCTGGTGCCATTCCCAAGTTTCAGCTGTTTAGCTGGTAAATGATTCTCTGCCTTTGTAACATCTAGTGTTGCTAGCTTGTAGCCACTGTTGTTTGCCTCTAATACTGTCGGCTTGATGAACAGTCCCAGCACATCATTCAGTAGCAAAGCTATGTCCTTTGCAAGATATACGATCAGTGGTTCTTCCTTTTGGTACTTGGTCAAGCACTCCTTTAATAGTCTTGCAACAAATACGAAGAACTCTAGCTTTGCAACTAAAAGCTTGTCGTTCAACACAGCTTCTTTCACAGTCATGAACGATGTACAAGTAGGGATTTCGGATTTCTTTTTCTTCAGGGTTTCTTCTACATACTTCTTGATGTTTGGCAGCATTTCGATAGCCCTTTGTGCAACTGGTTCATCCTCTGTCCAACGGGTTGTGCAAAAGTTCATTGGAAAGACAGTTGACTTTGTGATTTCTGTGTACTGCCTTCTTCTCCCAAAGGAATCGTGAAACAGCCAGTATAATGATCTTAACAGCTTCTCTAATTCCCATCCTGTTGTCTTGAATCCCGTTTTCAAAGCACCATGAAGAACATGGAGGTTGCAAACCCCAACTTCTAGCAACTCAGGAATCTCTGGGTCAATTCCTATCCTATCCTCAGTTAGTAGCTGCCCCATTTTTAGATTGACATTTGGGCCATTCATCCCTACATGGACTATAGCTTGGCTATATCGAGCTCTGCCACCCCTTTCTTAAAGGCTTCCACCAAGTCTTCTGCCCTTGTGTGGTTGATGAACTGGCTCCCTATGTACCTGCTTTCAACCACATCTGTGTGCCAAAATCGCACAACA
Source organism: Dracogyra subfuscus (assembly GCA_016106625.1). Classification (NCBI taxonomy): domain Eukaryota; kingdom Metazoa; phylum Mollusca; class Gastropoda; order Neomphalida; family Peltospiridae; genus Dracogyra; species Dracogyra subfuscus. The sequence continues at coordinate 17,072 of JAECMU010213113.1, read as the reverse complement.
AAGTCCATTTGGTCCAACTGAAGAACTGTATTAAAAGCCTCATCAAACATGATCGTGTACACATCACGTTCCCTCACAGTCTTCAAAAGATTATCCTTGAAAGCTGGAGCGATACCAAATGTTATAAGGTATGCCATTTTGGTGCGGCTACAACTGTAGTTTTTAGCTATATTGCTATCATAGAACATTGTCTTGAAAAGCTCTGACACATCTTCATTTGATGAAAATGAGAAATGATTCATTACACACTTGAGTGCCCACAGAATTTCAGCTTTTCTTGTTTCCTTCATCTGAAGATATTTTGCTACATTTGGTGCAGATGGCACAGGAATAACTTCACCTCTACCTTCACTATCTTCCTGCAATAGCTGTCTATTGATATCTTCACTATCCTTCACCCCTGGAACATTAACTGGAGGTACAGCAGCAGAAGATCCAGTAGTTGTATTTGAACCTGTGTTCTTGTTAAAGACGCAGCTATGCCCACAACATTCATTTTGTTCGTACATTGCTGGTGTTTCTTTGAGGTCACATGACTAGACAGAGCCCGTCTACCCATGTTACTCAGAGATATTATCTTGTGACATTTTTTGCAGAAGCAAGTATGAGGGTTATCAGGAACAGCTGAAAGCCAGTCTATGAACTGAGGGTCAGTTAGCCATACAGGATTGAAGGTTGTCATGATGAACTAAAACTAAGTCTAATTACTACAGGCAGTCTACATGAGCTTGATATAAACATCCACCTGAAATGATAGAATGCTTAAGCAAACACATACATGGACAGACATTTTAAACTAAGATTAAAATGTCCCTTTGTCATTCATAGCTGTGGAGACTTATCTTGCCTTATAAATTTATAATAAAGGCTTTGGATCAGAATGTATTTTTCCAAATATGTGCACAACTTTCATTAAAAATATTTTGGTAAAAATCTTTTTTTCTTCCAGGTTTTTTGTTTTAGATTTAATAATCACAAAGATAAGTGTTCACATTGAAGATTATTATGTATAGCAGAAATGCCAGAAAAGCAGATCTAAGACTACACTATGTCACTATTAATGATACATTAGTATAGCATAACCAAATTTAATGACTCAACATTTCTGATATACATAGAATAAGCTCTATTCTTATAGAATCTATTCTTCTGGTCGCTTATTTCCATTTTGACTTCTAGTGTTTTGGGTGCTATACGTAGATCATATAAACATGGCATTTTCCTTGGTGATATAGTGACCAGATGATTTCTCAATAAAAATAAATCTATGATAGTTTTTGAAACATACACTAGAAATCACCAGTAGCTATCATTCAATACCATCATGAAAAAGACAAAGGAATAAAAACCACCACTATCTTAGGTTTATTATATTTGTACCTGATGTGGTATACATATTCATGTATATACAATATAGGACTCAACAAAATTCACTGATATTTTTCCAGATTCCATTACACCCAAATAAAATTCCCTGTATTTTCCCTGAATCAGACCAAAATGTCAAATTCCCTGAATTTTCCCTGCAGGGAATTTGTTTTAACCATTTTCCCTGTTTTCCCTGTCCCGTGGGTACCCTGCAAGATATAATCCTCTTTCATATTTGTGGAACCTGTTTCATTTAACTACAACCAGTATTCACACATTCCATAACTTGCAAAAGTTACAATTAATAGGGCAAGATTAAACAGTAATCGAGGAACATTTTAACTACTTTTACACATAAAATGTTTCATACCAAATTAAGTTTTCGGGTTGTTTTTACAGGCGATAGGATCCATTACACTGGTGCATTAAAATATTTAATGCAACTCTATTTTAAATGTCATAAATTCGGTTTTAATGGAGTGACATAAAATGCCTATCACAAAAACTGACTTGACATTTTTTGCTGTATCTGCTGTGCATCCAATATTGGAACTGTAGTACAACAGAAATCAAGCTAACATACATGTATGAAACAATAATATAAATCTCAAATACATCACTTATTAATTATATGTTTAATAAAAATAAATTTGTGGTAACAACTTGAAAAAGTAACAGAGGGACACATTCTGTTGCATTGTATTAAATAAGTCCAAATGGATTTGTATGTCAATAAATAGACAGTAAAAGTATAGTGGTTCATTGATATTTTGTTTTGGATCAGGTTACATATAACTAGTTGCTAAACAAGTAGTATAAATTGTTATCTGTAAAGTATATGATGTCATGAGGTGATATGTCATCCTCAGACCTGTTTATTTCTACGATGTTGGGTGGGGGGTAGGGTGGGGGGTAGTAGGACAAACTACCTTCTGATTCCGACAAAAAACTGTAAGGAATTTGCGGCAGTTAATAATGTGTAAACTGGTCCTTTGTTTCCATTACCCAACCCATTTGCAGAATGTGTAACATAAAACACAAAAATAAGTTAAAACAAAATGAAATGTTTGACAGTTGGGCCTGAGCACCTTAAATGTACAAACCTACAATGTAGTATAATGCACTTAAGGTGATCTTAGCGATAAGTTCGCTTTGTAAAACAGGACTATTAATTTAGCATTTTTGTCTGTTAAATATTCTTGTTTGCTGATGGGTTGGTTTTTGTAAATTAATTATTACATGTAGTTCTGGATTAATAAAAAATAATTAGGTTATGTAATTAGTAAAGATATTTAAAAGTTATTCACGGTTTAATTTTTTATTTATTTTTAGGAACACCTAAGATTACCAAGGAGACTAAGATAGATGATATTTTAGGAGTTGAAGTTAATAAATCGGTTGTTTTACAGAAAACAGTGTTTTCCAAACCAAACTATACTGCAATCTACTGGACGAAATCAGGTAACAACACAAATTATAGTTTGACATCCATCAAGGCAGAAACTATTACTTTGGACATACATAATAAAACAGTAGAAGACTCGGGCTACAGAATCTCTCTCAATATCAGCAGGTTCACTCAGGAAGACATAGGAGTCTACACACTAACTGTCTGTAATGGAGTTGGATGTTCTCAGTTTTCTGTAAACCTAACAGCAGCAGGACCACCCCTTCCTCCAAAAGAGTTCCAACAAGAAGGAGAATCAACGTCTGATACAGTCTGGTTGTCATGGTTACCTAACTATCCAGGCGGAAATTTCAAACAAAGATTTATACTGAAGTACAAACTGCAGAGTGAGTCTGAATGGAAGACTGGATGGACAAGTGAACAGTTTACAGATTTACCGCAAAACAAGAAAGTATTTTCAAACATCACAAACCTCAAGGCTAACCAGGTTTATGATGTCAGACTGTCAGCCGAGAACACGCGACCAAAAGACAATGTCAGCAAGTTTGTTATACTGAAAGTGAAGACAAAAGGTATAATTATTATTATATGAGATTTCAAAATTTACTGTTGTGTTGTTTTTGTTCCTTCTATTCTATCAGTTTTCTTCAGTTCATAAGTAGCTGTTCATTTTATTTACACTTCTACTTGATTTGGCCTATCAGGTAATACTACAAAAGTAAGTTTCAATCTGGTTAAAAGTTCAAAATGACACAAATATTCAATGGACCAGTCAAAACTGCAAGTCATGCATTTTGTAATCGGTATGTCAGTGTTTGTGTCATAAAACATTGTATCCGGTCAGTAAGTATATGCAGTAAGTCTTCAGAGTGGCAGTCCTCTTAAAGGCATTGGAAAGATATTAGATTCAGCATGTTTCTAAACATATATAAATAATATAAAATGACTAATATCGAAAAATTGTATTAAAATAAATCTCACTAATGAACATTTGTAGGACTGTGTGTATATCACCTTGAAAAATGGTTGCCGTATCGAAAATTCAAGCGTTTATTGAATGAATGTTTAACGATTCCCCAGTACAAAAATACACATGAGCTATTGCGTGTCAGAAAATGTTAAGCATCAAAATATTATTTATCAATTATGTAAAACCACAGTGTAAAGAGCTGTGGGGAAAAGTAAATATAAAAAAAAATATCAAGCTAAGTATATTTTAAAACTTTGTATAGAAATTATAGTACCGGCAAAATTATGGTTTTTAGAGGGTCATCCCCACTACTTTTATGCAGAAATACACCTTCAAACCTATGTTCTCATAAATTGGTCAAGGAACTATTATTTTACCTCTAGTATTAATTATGGGTGGAATTTAAAAGATTCCAACACATTTATGTTGCCAAATATATCATTTCTTGTCGGCTTGAGATGATTACACTTCACTAAAATGTGGCGCACAGTCGCTGTACACTCACAATGTTCATACTGAGATGGACGGTCCTTCTTTAAAATAACTAACAATAGTGTTATTAGTAGGTGATCCAGTTTTGGGGAGGGGCCGCTACTTTGACACCCATATCTGCCACACCCACCACCAGAAGCCCATTTACCAAAACATTTGTTAACATATATGATGAAGAATACAAAACAGCAGGTCTGTATAATATCCTCTGGAGCCTAGAGACCAAATTTACAATTCTCCCTTGTAACCATGCAAAGTTTGTAATTTCTCTCATGTAACCATGCATGTATCTTTATATATTTACAAGGTTTAAAAAAAAACAAGTTTCGTAAATTTGGCCCATGTAGTTAATTTTATAATAATTTGTTTTAATAACAACGTTTGCATTGAATAAAACAATGGGGTTTTAATTAGTTTTAAAATACTGTAGAGATCAAGTCACTAGATGAAATATTGTCATGTGTTGAAATTATATGGAATGACATATATAAATAGGTAAAGCATGTTTAGTATAAAGGTATATGTGTATTATAACAGCCATATTATTTGGTTTTATGTAGATGTGTCTGCTGAATGTCGCATTACACAAGAAGACACATTGAGTGATGCAGCTGGTATAGCGATTGGCATCGTTGTAGGTCTAGTTATAGCATCAGTTGTGTATGCTGTTTTAGAAGTAATCAGAAGACGAGGATACATTTGTAAGCGAGGTAAACATTCTATTTTTGTTTAATTTCTTTTACCAAAATCTCACTTAAAGGTAGAGTAAACTGCAAAAAGAGCCTTAACCACCAACATATACCGATACTTTAACATGAAAAAAACCCACTTAATTTTCGTTTCCCGTGATTAGTATGTCGATTAAGATTTTACAAATATTTATCTACATGTGTATATATTTGACCGGAAATAAGCCTATGTCTTTGAATAAGACCCCCCCCCCCCCCCCCCTCGTTTTGATAGCATTTCAGAAATTAAGCTCTCATTCATAAATAAGCCCACCCCCCAACTTCGTCACCTTATAAATAACACGAAATTGCAAGTTTGCTCAAACAAAGTTTATTTAAAAGGCCATACCTTTTGCAGATAATTAAACACAAATTAACACAATATTATACCACCAGTGAGATTCATGCCTGCAGTATTTTTTTCAAGCATCCAAGCCCAAGTCTGATCTAAAAACCAATGTCTATTTTTACCATCAAGGGTCTGCAGTTAATGCTAATTAAGCAAATACCTTATTCTGATTGGCTAAGAACAATGACCTAGATTGACAATTCTGTGTAGTGTAAGCTGGCGGCCTCTGTCAGAAACGTGTGTATAAGCTATTGAGTTTGTTGTTAATTGCTGTTGTTTTAAGTCTTCTAAGCATTACATTTTGGATGTAAATAAACAGCACTGGTAAGTAATGTAACATATAGGGTGTGTTTCTGGCAATTAGATAATAGTAAAAAGAAAATTATTAATAAAAAGTATTTTTTATTAATAACAAATGGAACACTAATTAATAGATATGCTACTGGACGTTTTTTGTTTTCTTCCAATTTCATTTAATTATTATTATTTATTTTAAGGTTGTGTTTTTTTTGTGTGTGTGTGTGTGTTTTTGTTTTTTTAACAAAACTGGTCCCTTGTCTGGGAATAAGCCCACCGTGTGCTAAGCTCACCATGAGTTTTCTTGGCCCCTAGGGCTTATTTACGATCACATACGTACATATATAATTAGTGATGTCAGCTCCGTCGTACCTTTTTTTTTTCTTTTTTTTTTTTTTTTTTTTTTTTTAAATCTAAAGAAAAGAAAAGATGCATATTATTAGGCCTTTTGGTAAAATATGTTCCAGCAAAAACAACCACTCACGATACCCAAGTGATCATTTTCTTTTCTTTGGGACTATGTAATTGGTTAGTTTTGTGATTTTAGATGGGAAGGTCTACTTAATCATGGGCTTTACAGAATTACTTACAGTAATGAAGGGGGACGGCTGGTAAAGTCCATTATACTTTGAGGTTATCACACAATACCCTGTGATCTTAATAAAAGAGGCCCGTTGTTTTAGTGTGTCAAGACACAATGTTTGGGGACCGTCTAAATATAAACCTGCCAATCAGGAACCACCGGTTCAGGCCACTGAAAGAAACTAGCAATTGACTAAGAAAACACTGATTATTATTTCATTATGTGGGTTAATTTAAACCATAATAAAGTTATTTCAACACTTTAACAATGGTGGTTTATTTTGTATTAAATATAATAAATCATTGTTGCTATCTTACTGGGATGACTATTATTAAAGAATATTGGGCTGCATCCGAAAAAAAATCAGGTATATTTTGTTTCTTCAGTTCCAAGACAAATTCCTGACGTGACACGTTAGGTATTACGTAACCACCAGCTCGCCAGAAGGTGTATTCACTGGGATGGTACAAAATGGCTGTGTCCGTTGTATATAATAGCTGTCACATTTAACCATTTTATTAATTAACTATACGCTTATACTTGTTGATATTAAGCAATAATGTGCAATATATATATTGCTGAATATGCATACCAGGTCAAATGCCTTGATTGTGCCTTCCTTTAAGAAGCATTAATTGAAAAGCTACATCAGACATTGTCGCAGCAACATTCCATGATATATCCATTGGAAGCTTACCATCATGACTATGATTTATGGAAGCAATCAAGACCTCTTCAAAGAAGTATAACTGATGAATTAATCCATACACTTTTGTTCTAGGTGTGAGTATTTTTCAAGAATCAACACAATTTGTGGGTGTTGGGGGTGATTCGAACCCATTACTAACATAATTTTGTATATTTTAAACAAGTACAATGCTTTAGCCCATGATGCGAAACATCTGCATCATCGAACAAACATTTAAGTCTTATAACTGGAATACAGTGAAGACAGTCTGAAAATAAATCCGAAATTATAAAATACAAGTCGATTCGAATTGTTAAAGGTAGGTCCGAGCAAATACTATAGTTTTAGCTTATTATTTTTGTAAACGTAATTAACATTTTAACCAATATTTTCATTATAAATATATACATACCAGAGCTCTACATTAACCTTTTAAGGCGCCTGTCCTGTAGGACATGCAAAAAATAAAACTACCTGTCGCATCATATATACCACATGTCCATGTATATATACATATATATATATATATATATATATATATATATATATATATTTTTTTTTTTTTTTTCCGCATTCATCACATGGCATGAGTTAAAAATCAGTTACTGTTTCCAGGAGTCGACTAGAAGACTCTTTATTGCATCACAAAATAAGATTGTGAACTTAACAATAGAATCTTCATTGTAGTCAGTGAGTCACAAATTTCACAAACCTTCGTTTTAAAATTTGCACTCCTCAAAATGCTTAAGAGGGTGGTGGTGGGGTGGTGGGGGTGGTGGTGGAAATGACATTCCTCAAAATGCAGACAAAAAAGTCGTACCCCTCAAACTAATTAGAATTAGCGGCAAGAGAACAAGAGGAATTCCACCCATGAACATAATTAAGTTTGAGGAGTAAAGATTTCTAAATTAAATATCTTAAGAGTTAATGTTTTGTGTTTTCAAAATAAATATCGTAATTTAACTCAAAGATGAAGGAATGGGCCAATGCAGTCTTACACAAGAAAAAGAAACAGCATGAACACAACATGTATTGATTTCTTATGTGTTATATGCATATCATGTTGAATTAAAATTCCGAATCTGTTCTATCTACATTACCGGGATCTTTTAATCATGGTAATCTGTTGACTATTTATTAATAAAGAATTGAAACTGATTTGTTAAAATACGAGCGTAAGTACAATACTTTTATTCTTCATTGCAGTATATGATTTCTCTATGGACACAAACTTGTGAACTGAATGTGAATTGACATTATAACAACTATGGTATTGTTATTAGGAATTCTAACTTTAAACTTTCTAGTAAAACTCTCACAAAAATAATGTCCTTGGCTTTAATTCACGTGGCAGTATTGTGAAACAGAAAGTAAAAATGTCTGCGAATACGTCGCTATGCTAACTAAAACAAAACCTGCTTTATTAAATAGGTGGGTTTTTTCTTCTTGGTTTATGCCTTTATTTTGATATCAGCATGTGTACACTCAATAGAATTACGGAACAACAAAGTTCCCCAAGTTTTCCTGATTGTCATATCAACGAGATCTTAATAATAAGTGAACTCCTAGCTGATTGGCTCAGTATAAAGATAACCAACCAATCATGTTTCAATTTATAAAAAGCATTATAGGAAGTTTATTGTGAACAGAATGGAAAGGTTTGTGCACTGTCGACTGGATTCAACAATCGATTAAAACGGTAGTTAAAAAATAATAATACAAGTGTAATTTGTTCAATTTAGGGGTGCGTTATTTCGTGCCCGTCAGATTGAGTTGACGGGGGTTCACGAGCGTGATTGCGCTCACGCCGTCAAAAACGAAGGTCTGATCTCAGTAAACAAAACAAATCAAATAACAACAATCAACTAATGAATATTATGTTCAATAAGATGAACATTAGCACTCGAGTTTCAAATTTACATTAGGGTGGTTTTGTTGAGTTTTATTTTTATTTTTGTATTGGTTTTGATGGGTTGCTATGACTCGAGCTAGTAGTATAATAAATGATGTGTTAATTACAGTACACTGATAATGAAAGTAAATGCTGTTTGTAAAAATATATATTTATAAAAATTACAGTAACATATATTTGGGTAGAAAACATTTCTTCTCTTTTAACATTTGTTTTTTTAAATTGAGAATTTGCAGGTACATAACATGTATATTATGATATCGTGATAAATGTGATAACCCTGTGCCATGTGGTTGTTACACTTTTACATTTAATTCACTGGCTTGTTTCCATGGAGAAATCATATTCTGCGATGAAAACTAAAACTATTGTATTTGTTTAAATAAAACAGAATAAGTACAAATTAATTTCAATTCTTTGTTCATAAATAGTCAACAGATTATCATGATTCAGAATTTTAATGCAACATAATGTGCATATAATACATAAGAAATCGATAAATGTGATCATGGTATTATATTTATTGTGTAAGACTGCAGTGGCCTTTGAGAACAACCATCATATTAGTTAAATTAGGATATTTATTTTGAAAACACAAAACATTAACTCATAAGATATTTAATTTAAAAGTCATTACTCCTTAGACTTAACCATGTTCATGGGTGCAATTCCTCTCAGTCTTTTGATTCTATAAAATTCTGATTATAAGGAGTGATTTCCACACCCTCGTAAGCATTTCGAGGAGTGAGATTTTTAGCACTCCTGGGGTTTTCAAAACCGAAGGTCTAAAAGTTACAAAGAAACACAATTAAATGGTTAATATCAACTGATTGATAGCCACATGTGTTTTGTGTAGATGAATCAACAATGTACATGTAGAATGGTCAAAGTTAAAATTGAAATCTCATATGGAAATGTCAATGTCATGGTAAAATTACTCATTAATCATCATCAGCCGGTAGAACATGCACATGCTGATGGTGTTTATCAGACTATCGACCAAGCATTCCGAGATCTCGGCATTGATGAATGGAAGTCCAAAGTTGTCGGTGTAGGTTGTGATGGCGCGAATATATTATATCTTATGTGTTAATGCATATTAAATTGCATGCACCACTGAAGCAGTTTAAACACACAGTGGCGTACATTGATTGCCGCAACTGACCAAATATGAATTATACATGCAAAATATTGACCATGAAATATGTAAATAAACACATGATTGTATGCCTTTATACTAAATCTAAACGACAAAACCATGGCGCAGTCAAAATCGTATCCCTGCACAAGGCAGAGTCCAGAGGACGTTCTATACAATGTCGTGATAGTTTCCATGATCCACTATGGGGTGAGTTGCTAACGGAGGGACCGGCAGTGTGTATATGTCTAAAAGCAGAAAAATATACACTGTCAAATAAGAGAAATAACTCTACATACAATTCTTCAGACAGAACATTAATGTTGTACCAACAATAACTTCAGCTCCATAGTATTCCAAAGATCATAACAAGTTCACACCATAGACTTCTAAAACATGTTTTCGTGATGTGGTCATATTAATTATCATGCAAAACAAAAGTTTATGCTTCATCAGAAAGTGATAAAAATTAAATTATTTTGCAAATAATTGATGGTTTTTGTTTACTAGATGACACATGAATATGTTTACAATAGGTGCCGGCATTGACAACATATAATCTGTAATGAGAAATTGTCTTTCTATGTTAAATTATTTTGCCATCTACTTTCAATCTTGCTGATTCAACTATTTATACAGATGGAAAGAAAGAAAGAAATGTTTTATTTAACGACACACTCAACACATTTTATTTACAGTTATATGGTGTCAGACATATGGTTAAGGACCACACAGATTTTGAGAGGAAACCCGCTGCCGCCACTTCATGGGCTACTCTTATGTTGATTAGCAGCAAGGGATCTTTTATATGCGCTTCCCACAGGCAGGATAGCACAAGCCATGTCCTTTGTTGAACCAGTTATGGATCATTGGTCGGTGCAAGTGATTTGTACCTACCCATTGAGCCTTGCAGAGCACTCACTCAGGGTTTGGAGTCGGTATCTGGATTAAAAATCTCATGCCTCGACTGGGATCCGAACCCAGTACTTACCAGCCTATAGACCGATGGCTAACCACGATGCCACCGAGGCCGGTTAGACAGATGGAAGTATGTTGTATTTAGGTATTTTGCATGGTCTGAAATCACTGCATGGTCTTTTTATTGATTAAGAAGGGTTGTTTTGTGAGAAAATACTTACGTAAATATAAGCCGCCCCTGGCCCTTTTCCAGTCCAGCAGACGACGTACTGCAGACCACAGCAGTTGACCAATGACAGCACGCTACATAAAGCCATGGCTTGCTATAAGAAGTATCGCAATTGATCTGTTGCGCTATGGCATTTTATCGCATGCGTATTGGAAGTTTGAGAAATATCAACTTCTGACATTGGGATAGAATCAACAAGATCATTTTCACGTTCAATAAATGCGAAAAAGTAGCGATATCATCGGATTTTGAAGCACCTGTCCGGTTGGACAGGTGAAATGGAGTATGCACATGTCACCAATAAATTCTACATGTCCCGGACAGGCAGACAATCCTTTCTTTCGAGGCCTGCATACATAACACATACATACATATATTATTTGTCATGATTATCGCTACTTCAAGTTTCACACCAAAAGGTGATCTTCAGGTGAACTAACCATAACTAATATATGACATCACTATATGAACACGTTATGACGCTGTCTATATTTGGCCTCGATAGTTGTCTTTTTCAGTGTCTACATGTACTTATAGTTTCATTTTTTAAATTAAAAATTCAGGCATTTTTATAGTTTATTAAAGCTAATTTCTCGTCTATGCACCAATTACACTGCCCTGAAGCCCGCATAGTAGTATTTGAGGTCTTGAGTATCTTCCAGGTCACAGTAGGCCCATGTTCTATTTTCTTTTGTTGTAGGCCCTGTATGCACTTCGAAAGCTCAGTTTCTTTTCTATACTTTTAATTCTGGAAGGATTCTTGTGGTTTCTCTATCTTTCCTTGAAGTTACCTCATATTAGTCCAATGGATTTCTAATTTGTGTTGATAGTGTTGAGGGTTGCTTCATACAACACACTGTCTGATAGGCATTTTCCGTTCAGTAGGTATTCTTCTATTTTTCTGCAGTTACCTTGTATTTTGTTTGTTTCCAGGTCGCTTGTCTGTTTTATTATTTTTGCGTTATGACTTTTCATGACGGATCCAACATTTTTCATGAACGAGACCAAAAATAGACAGCGTCATGTGTTCATATAGTGACGTCATACATTAGTTAAGGTTATATTTGTCTGAAGATCGCTGTTTGGCGTGAAACTTAAAATAGCGATAATCATATAATATCTTACATTTTCAGTGCAATCAAAGTATGTGATATGTTTCAGATCACATACATTACGAAGTTGATAACTTTGCAAATTAGATGTAAATTAATCGAGGTCACGGTACTTGGTTTATTGACATTTAAGCAAATGTACTAGGGTTTTGTTTTGTTTAATGTATAACTTTTACAGGTAAAAATTGTGATTTGTAGGGTTTATCACTATATATGTACATGTTTACACTGTCCTGATATTTCAAAGTGTTCCCAGGTTCACTGAATTCTGATATAAATGATATAACCAAAAGTTAATCTAATGGTGGTTATTATTATTACATGTCACTGTGTTTGTGATTTAGATACAGACTACATGTTTCAAAATATAATATTTATTCTTGCAGATAAAAACCTGGCAACAAACACGTAAGTCATTATCAATAGTTATAGTAGTGGTGGTGATAAATAGTAGTAGTAGCAGCAGTAGTAGTAATTGTTGTTGTTATTGTTGTTATAAGTCATCAAGAAGTGTTTGATTGTTTATATTTATATTTGACTGGGTAGTGTTTATGTTGTGTTTAAGTAAAACATTTATGTCCTATGTGAGTATTTACTAGAAATATTCAAATAAGCTCATAGTATATGGCGGGCAGCATAGCCCAGTGGTACAGTGCCCACCTGATGCGCGGTCGGTCTAGGATCAATCCCCGTCAGCTAACTACTGGGTTTTTTCTCGACATAGCCATATGTCCGACGCCGATATAACCGTAATCATAATGTGTTGAGTGCGTCGTTAAACAAACAAAAACAAAAAACTCATAGTATATGGGCCATCCTTCCTGTTTTGGGACAAGTCAATGTGCAATTTTCAAAAGGGTTTATATTGTTTGTTAACTTCAATTCATGTTTTACAGTAAAGTTGTCATACTGTAAAAACGGGGAAAATAAAAATTATCATCTCCAATCAAAGTTTTAAAGTCCTTTATTTGAGCACATGGTTCTGCTTTTGTGGTCGTTTCCTTATTTGCGTGGTAAGGTGATATTGGGCATCAAGGTTATAGGGCGCAATATATTGAAGGGTTGCTTCTGAGAAAACCAGATATTTAAACATAACCAACATCCATAAAAAGGTTGCACCATTTCCGACATTCTGTCCTTTATGCAAGCACAGGCAAACTAATTTAATATGTACTGTTACTCGTGTACATGCATAATGATTATTTTTCTTTCTATAAATGTCTAAAGTAATAACTAATATATATGTACTAGTATGAATACCTAATCGACAGTGTAATAGGGATAACATAATAAACAAAAAATGTATGGACATTGTAATCTGATTGCAGAATATGCACACAAATATCTCTTTACGGTGATTGTAATAAAACTTTGTATTGATATAAAAATTTTTTAATTTATTGGTACTACGTGTTGTGAATGTGCCATTTTCAAGGGTCACATTGGTCAGTAATAAACGATATGGATATCCATAACTCTATATTTCCATGTTCAGCATGGTAAATTCTTTACCATTAAAACTGTCATATAACAGATGAAACCCAGATATAGAATATTTCAGCAAGAGAATGAATATTCATGAATAGTACTCCCAAGAATAGACAGAACAGCCAATATATATTTTCACAGATTTTTATTAAATTGTTGGTATATGATAACTAACCAATATATTTTTTGTTGTAGATATGACGATATATCTCTAAGGAGAGCCCCCACAGAAAACGATACAGGTCTGTATTATATATATATGTATATATATACTGTAGATCCTGAAATTAATGTGATCATAACATTAATGCGAAACATGTGAATTAAATTGTTATTCACTTTAATAATATGATTCATAAATTCCATATATACAAGACAGCATACAACACACATGAGTTCAACATATGTGTGGTATAATTAAAGATGGTCACCATATCATTCTGATAGTATTATTTGTCATTCAAACCCTACATTCTATATATTTGACTTGCCATATACAAGTGCTCTTAAATATGGTATTATATATAGGCAACCTGAACTAAGATTTTAATAGCAATTTATTTTTATATTAAAAATAGCATGTGTCAATAGTGGGTTAATGTCTTTAGTTTCCATTAACCTAGTTAATTTTTCATGTATGAAATTCTGAAAACTCAGATTTGTAACAATTTTGAGATATTTATAGGGTGCTAAGATATATTTTAGACAAATGTGTAGTTTTATGCAAAATTTAAAGTAAATTTGAAGAAAAACTATACCAAAAACATAATAACATTTGTTGTCACTATTTTATGTCATGTCATAGGGTTTTACGTGCACATTCAGAACAAGCTGTTGTAGCACATACCTGTCATGGGCGCAGGGGCCGGCCGGGGACAGGACAGGAAAGGTGGGGGTGGGATAGGAGGACCGCTTGCACTGGCAGGTGAAAAGGAGCACCAGCAGCCCGACAAAGTTGGTAGCAGGTGGGGGTGGGTGGTGGTGGTGCTATGGAATTTGGTTAAGTCCGTGAGGCGCTATTTCTTTCATCTTTGTTGGACTATCTAGGGGGATCCAAATCTGACCAATGAGAGCGTAGAGCTTCGACGTGTTTACAGGTCGGTCCTTATGTATGTATGTATGTATGTATGCCCACAAATGACTGTCAGGTCAGATGTCGGGAATTAACGTGCTTATATCAATTTAATGTTCAAGCACGCTCGTTGCGAGCACGATTTCTGATTAGGGCCAGAAAACGTGCTCACAACGAGAGGGGTGGGGAGAGTGTTAGTAAAAAAAAAATTTAAAAAAAAAAAAAAAAAATTTAAAATAAAATTAACTAATTAATGGTTAAATAAACTTTATTTACAATGAAGTTAAAAAGTGTTTACACAAAGGGTTAAAAAGGGTTTCTACAAATGATTGGTACTTATATTTTACGAGAAATAAATTAACCGGACACCGTTTCTATAAATAGAAATCGGCTACTGCTTCCGTTTAAGTTTGCTGTGACACATGGCGTTTGAAAGCAGATGTACTTTCACTTTGTCATTTTGTAGACCACACAGACATCTGACTTGGTTAGTTTTAATATATAATTACTAATAAAGATACATATCTGTTTAATATACTACATGTATACGTTAATTTTAAGTTTGAGTTCAGGTGGAAGACACTTGTAACTAAAGCAAAATGGGGGGTCGGCTTATATACAAGGTCTATAATTTTAAAGCCTATTTGGAGGGTGAAACAAGGGGGTCGACTAATGCATGGAGTCGGCTAATACACATCGATATACGGTACATAAAAAGTAGAATATTGACAATAAAATATGTCCATTTAAAACAAAGAGAAGGATAACAAAAACAAAAAAAAGTAAATAGTAAAAAAAAAAAAAATGTTTGTTTAACGATGAACTCAACACATTATAATTACGGTTATATCGGCGTCGGACATATGGTTATGTCGAGAAAAACCCCATTGGTTAGCTGACGGGGATCGATCCTAGACCGACCGCGCATCAAGCGGGCACTGTACTACTGGGCTATGCTGCCCGCTAAAAAATTGTAAAATA
>JAECMU010213110.1:0-12357 GCA_016106625.1 Dracogyra subfuscus | reverse complement strand
TACAGTCAGTGAGGAAAACAGGCCAGAACAGTGAATACTGTACAGTCAGTGAGGAAAACAGGCCAGAACAGTGAATACTGTACAGTCAGTGAGGAAAACAGGCCAGAACAGGGGATACTGTACAGTCAGTGAGGAAAACAGGCCAGAACAGGGAAAACTGTACAGACAGTGAGCAAAACTGGACAGAATTTTCTGAAAATGTGAGTTATGATCATCCTAAAGAAGATTCTATTACTTTGTTGAAAATGCAAGATGTCATAATTTTGACAACATTTTGTTAGTATATTCAATATAACAGAGTACTGTATGTAAAGCTACCATAATTGTATGATATAACACAGCTGCTTAACACAAGACAAACAGGGGAGATTATCTTACCTCTGACTTAGATTGATTGACTGGATTGGAAGCTGATTGTTGGATTCTACAAGTGAATGCTGTCTCTTCTCACACTTTTCAATAAGAATGTTTCGTAAAATGCGTGCAAATATCAGCTCTCCTTGACTGATCAACTCAAACACTAGGTCCATCATTCTCTTGACAACTTCGTCATCCAATTCCATACAACTAAAATAGATAAATAAATATATACACTAAAGCTAGTGATGCATATATCAGTTAACGGTTTGTTTATCATCTGTAAAACATATCCAATAATGGATGATTTTGAACCAATGGTTTTTAAAGAAGACCGATACAAATGTCTTTAACACCTATTTGTCGGATCCTATTGATCAGATTATTTTTAATACTTCTATGTTTTATGTATTCCTGTAGTTTAGAACCTTATAAAATCAGTCTTCACTAGGTTTCATTAGTGGGAATCTTCAGAGTTGTCCTCTGTAATTCTTGGTTTGACGGATACAATTTCGAATTTAAGTGGCATACTTAACATTTCTTGCACAAAGCTAAAAGCTACTCTAATGTCTATATATTTTGGAAGAAATATTTGTAAGCTTAGTTTACCCTAATTCATCGACAACTCTAATGAGCAGAGAGAAGGAATTCCTTCCCAGTCGTTTTTTGTTGTCAGTAGCATGTTGGAACTTGTAGAATCGGTATAACAGTTTTTCAATCAAATTCTTTGGAGAGATGAATGTTCGGTATGTTGTCAAAAAAGCTTCTTGGTAAATGAACTCTGAAAAATAAAGTGTATTTGTCACTTTATTTGTTAACTGAATACCTTTTACTAAATTGTGTTAAAATACTACCATAAACACAATATGCATTATGTGCTTTTAATAACAAAATGAATCATTATTCACTGAGGATTTTTATATGTAAAATATAAAGTGACTCTGTGTTAAGCATGATTTGTTGAGGCTGATATTTTACTTATTAAAAACATGAGTTTCAAATTCTATTTATCCTATAACACTTCTAAAACATTATCACAAAACCCACAAAAAACAATTGTGAGTTTGGCAATCCAAGTACCAGTTTAATTGTATGAAATTTAGTGCTTTTTTCTGCATTTCTTGAATACCATTTTAGTTTGATCTTTCAATTTTACCTAACCTTAAAATCTAAATTGGGGGAGTCGTCTCTTAAACCTTTTGTATATGTATGTGTGTGTGTGTGTGTGTGTATGTATATGTATATATGTATATATATATATGAAGAATTCAGGTGCAAACCGCAATATAAACCATTTTCTTTCTCATTTTTTGTTAAAGCCATTATTGTATGTCGATAGGGCTAATCGTAGGTTCACTTATTTGCCACAAAACATGATTGATCCTTTTGAAATTGTATTGGGTAAATCCCGGATTTTTATCAAAATGCAATATATGCCATTTAAAAAAAAACACTTGTACTGAAAATGAAAAAAATGGATATATCACATTGTGCACTTAAACTCTTCATATATATATATACATGTATATATATAATGTAGTATTTTGAAACAGCTTTTCTGGATATTGTCTAAATTTGATCTTTGACCTTGACCTGACCTTGTTGACCTCTAAAATAGGGTAGATGCCTCTAAAAAACAAATCTGTACTGTCCTAATGCACAATTGTGCCAAATTTGGTGTTTTGGCCCAGCAATTTACAGTCATTCCCCTAAGCCATTCCACTAAATATATGAGTTAAGTTATAATATGAGTTATGAATTAATGAAGATCAAATCAACTTATCAATGTGCTCATCCTGTGAAGATACTGAAGCAGTTGATATCAGCCTGGCTATAGAGATTGCTGCCAATCTGATCTGATGGGCATCGTTATCACATTCAAGCACTGACTGGATGTCTGCATATGCAGGCATCGAAATAAGCATTGTGTCTAGTAACCCATTTACAGGTTACCATGAAATATAGCCTGGTAACCTATAGGTTATCACAACTATATGAAAGTTGCAATTGAATTCCTTTTATCAGTATGACTAATGAAATCTGGATGTAAATTTATTTAGTGGGCGGTGCTTAAATGCAGATTGCTGAAACTTGCTTTGCAATTGCACAAGTGTGCATGAACATCGGTGCAATTTCGTACGAGATAACGTCATCTAGTGGACCCTGCTTAAATGTGGAATGACTATAATTGCTTGCAATTGCAAAAGTGCACATAAACATTGATGCAATTCCTTACAAGAAAATGAAACATAAAGTCAGGAATGCATTGCATTCAAAAACAAAACTACTGTTACGATAAAACTTTTGTTGAGAACGAAACAACGTTCTAGATTTTTCTTACATGTGGTAACCTCCCAGTAACCTGAACGACCATTCTCAACTTACTACGATACCTACATATGGGCAGCAGCATACAACAATAACATCAATAAGGAAACATCAGATGGTAAACAGACAATCCATGTGACAAGTCAGTCTGGCCCACAACAGGAGAAAATCATTTGTGAATCTGACCAAACTATTTCAAGTGAGATTGACTCGATCAAGTGGTTTGTGAAAAACAACAGTCTTCATAACAATTCTGAAGCTTTGCATATACTTTCAGTCACTGGTTTATAAAGCTTTCCACTGTAGAGACTCATTTGTTTGTCAGAATATTCAATTTTTTTGGTTGCATGTGGAAATTTAATACAAAATTAGTATGCTTATATGACTTTTGCATGCATTTAAAAACCACCAACAAACCATATTAGGTTGTGTCAAGATTATGAAAACTGTGTACATAGGAATGAAAACAATTATTTAGTACAAGTGGAAAATTCACTAGGCCACTTGAAGTACTATATTCTGTTAAATATAATGCTTAAGGAAGCACACCACCATTCACTTGTGCATGCATTTCAATACAACTTCTTCCATGTCAGAATATATTAGGTGACAAGTACAATATCAAGAGGGCTGTGTGACTGTTAGTGTAAGATGACCATGAAATTTTCAATACTCTATAATCTTCTATCTTTGGTTATAAATTTTAATCCTAATTTATATTTCTGCCATACTCCGTCTAACATTCCCTGATTAGTTACTAAAAGTAAGAACAATCTCTCAGAATATTTCAATTCTATACTATGCCTTCAAATCTCTAGTATCTCAAAATAAAACTTTTGAATAATGTTTTTAGTGATTTGTTTACAGAATACTAAATGTCGAGTGACCATTAGATATTAATTTTAAAATTTGTTTCAAAACATATCTATCATGTGAAAGTGAGTTGTAAGTTAAATGGTACGTGTATGTCTAGCAATTCCATTTGTTACATATAATATTATGTATTCTCAAAATCAGGCTTTTTAAAAATGTAAAGTGTCTGTTCCAACTTCCATGTGAACAATGTGGAACCTTACAGTACTTTACAATTTTACTGACAGATCAGCCAGTTTACTGCTGCAAATTTTGTTTTACTAGTGATGTCACTGGGGCCAATAAACTGTGGTTATCCCTGCTCTTAATTCAAATGTTTTTTCTTTTATTTATCTGAAATAAACAGAAACTTGTTTTCCAAAGACTTCTCATTATAAAGATCACCAACTTGTGTCATCATTTAGGCATATAAAATAACTTGCAAAACTGAAAATTATCAGAAAAACACAGGAAAGTACTCTGTTTTCCATCTTCATTATGATTTAATTTACAATTTCTTTTCTTCATAATCTAAACTAATTACCTTTTTGATTAAATAGTAACTAACACCAATAAGCAATAACAAGGAACATGTGAATGGACAAACACCACCAACATTCATGCCATTATGAAAATGATACTTCAAACTATACTTCTGGTAATTACTGCATAAACCATTCTCTTGTTCCTGAATTTTCATAAGAAATCTGGAACAGACAGCATCCGGTATAGGCAGAGTTTATTGTTAATAGATTAATGGTAGCTGGAAAGGACTTTGAAATCATGCCATATACAAAACAAAATTGGGTTTAGACAGATGCTGGTTTGCAATGAATCCACCACATATAAATTGTGCATGTTGTAAGGTGATACACACCACAGAGACTCTAGAAAATCTTTATGGATTTTCAGCAAATTTATCTACACAATATAAAGACATCATCTATTGAAGTGTATAGAAAGACTTGCTGAAGTGCAATAAATATCACTAAAGGCTATAATAATTATTTCAATCCACATTAAATGTCAAAATCACTGTGTTTTACTAATGTTGACACTGTGTTAATACAGAAATGAATGTGTAAATGTGTTATGAAACATGCACTTAACATGTAAATAACACCGACTTTTACCACCTCAGATTTGGGTAGCGATCCAATCAGATTTGTCCTTACATATATGTTGAATTAGAATATAATACGTTATTTATAGCACTTGTCCATGCAGTCCGTTTAGACCTGAAAAGTAGTTATATTGTCGTGGATGGTTTGGATCATAGAGAAGCCAATCAGAAATCTTTAAATCAGTATCCAGCAAACACTGGATATTAAAATGGTCACATGGTGTTCTCTCAGATGTTTGTTAAAGCAGTTTAATAACTGTGTGTATAGTATAGAAGTCATAATTCATTAACACATACAAAAATATTAACAAAAAACAACATTATTAACAACTAAAATCATACTAAATTGAATAATCGCAGTCTTTTTAACCAATCACCATTTCATCCAAACTTCATTTAAAAAAATATATATATTGTCTCATATTATTAAGATAAAAAAACATTCAGATATATCCCAGAGCAGACGTCTGGCTGCCAGAGATCGGTTCCAGAATGGACATGCTTGAAGCTCTAGTGGCATATTCCTTCACCCATCAGTCTATCATGCTCAAATATAAACCACAACCGTGTCAAGTCAGACATAATTCAAATTTAGCTCAACTATGAAATTTTGTTTTAAAGGCAGCAGAGTTTTAACTCACATACAAACACACACACACACACACACACACACACACACACACACACACACACACACACACACACACACACACACACACACACACACACACACACACACACACACACACACACACACACACACTCACTCACTCACTCACTCACTCACTCACACAGTACTGCTTTGTAATTACACAGAATGAAGTAAAAAGTAAGACCTTTACTAAGGTAACAACTAAACACAAGGTAGATTCATAATACTAAAAATGTGGACACTCAATAGAAGATGTGAAACTCTAATAAAAAACCCAATCCAATTACTATGAAGATTAGAATGGCAATGCTGCATTTGCCAGTTATTTTATTTATCCTGCAATCTATTAAGACAAGTTGAAAAAGCATATGTATCCAGTTTTGGTTAATTTATCAATCTGGTTATCAAAAAACATTATCCATCTGTTGACACTCCTGATCGATTTGTAAAATATGCACATACATGTATATAATTTAGTTCAGTAATAAACATATGCTACACGTAGTATAAGCTTTCTGGCAGTTTAAATGGTTATCACATTCTCAATTACATTATAATATATGAACACTACATGATGTAAAACTCAAGTTTAAAACTGATTACATTATAATATAGGCACACTACATGATGTAAAACTCAAATTTAAAACTGATTACATTATAATATATGAACACTACATAATGTAAATACATGTCATGTACATGTAAGTAATATATCACTATTTTATTCTAAATAATTTAAGCATTAATTAGATAAATTATTAATATTAATTCAATTATTTTCCTCTCAGTTTTATCTACTACACATTAATGATGCATTTTATAGTACTTTTCATACTTTTAATAAATAATATAATAAAATTATAAAAATAAATAAACATTAGAAACTAAACATGCAATAAATAGAGATTATTCTAAAATTCTGATGCTAGATTTGTAAAATCAGTATGATTCACATGTGAGTGTAATAATTTCTTTATTATCCATATTCTTCTTCTTTTTTATTATGAATAGGTAACAAGGACAGTGTTAAAATGTTTCAAACATAACCAAAAGGAGACAACAAAACTACATTTTGTAAGCGATGGCAGAGAGCTAAGACTTAGGAAGCCACACTGTTATGACGTCACTTCCAAAAATGACATTCATCGTGCACATGAAATAATTATGACACAGTGTGTTATATTGGTTATATGTCCCTGTATATCTTGAACTATGTGGATAATAAATTATCACTGAATTCTAATACAGCTAATAGGTTTCCTCCTTATAACAGCAGCAACCCACTCCCAGCCTATCTACATATGTTCTACACACTAGTAAGTGACACACACAAAACTCATTGACTCAATGAATTTATTAAATATCATAATCAGCAGAAGTATTCCAAATGAGTACCAACCAACAGACTGGTTCATTTCTTGTTTCGTATTCATGCATTCAAGGCAATGAAACAATACATAATTCATTCTGGCATTTTTCTATAACCAGATGCTAAATGTCAAGACGAGATGTTAAATTTGATGACATTCCAGGCCTATCACCATATAGAGAGTCACTATTTAATTTTCTATTTTGTTAGTAGAAACATTTTAATATAAAATTAAAAAATTAAACATTTCCTAAATATCTCTTTATTAGTTTGTGGAGAGGATCATTATACCAAGTTTCAGAGCATTTCAATCAACTTCCAAACAAGACAAATCAGTATTAGAAAAGCTCCACAGACAAATGTCATAGCAGAGGTAAAACTTCTATTTAAATCTTTTAAATTTAAAACCCTAAGAGAAAATAGACTTTGACAATGTTACTTTTGTATTAAAAGTTTTAAAGTTTAATAAAAATTGACAAATTTAAAGGTATCTCTTTATTAGTTTGTGAAGACTGCCCCAAAGAATCATAGTACCATGTTTCAGAACTATTCCACCTAAACTCAAGAAGATAGACTTTTAAATTTTCAATGTTAAATATTTATTTAAAATTTAAACATTTAATACAAATTCTAAATTTCCTAAATATATCACTATTAATTTGTGAAGACTGCCCCAGATAATCACAGTACCAAATGTCAAAACTATCCAATCAAAACTCGAGGAGAAGATAGCTAAAGGTCGTGACAAGTGAAAATCATTTCACTCAGGACATAAATTTGATAATAACTGGTAACTCGTTTATTATCCTCGATTTACTGTATTAAACCAAGTGAGACATTTAAAGTTTAAACTAGTACAGGGTTTTCATCTTTTACTGGCATGATGGCTAACCCATTCTACATCTGCAGTTTCCAAAGAAATATAAATGCTAAATAAAAGTATGAAACAACACATTCATAACAAAACAAAAATATACAGAAAGAAAGGTGGTAATAACAAGTGGAAACGATTCTAGTCAAAAAAGTTAACAACACTGATAGCATGACAAATATACCATAAATGGATCAAAACAATAAACAACACTTTACACATATTGGGCTGGGTTTTTAAAGATTAATGATCAATTAATTAACCTATTAATTTATCTTTTGATTCAAATTTATAATGATCGTCTTTGTTGCTAACTTTAAAAACACTTATGATGTACATGAACAGAGAAGAAAGCTAAAAAAAAGGTACACTTACTGTTTATGTATAGACGTATAACACACACAATTTGTTTTACCTGCCAAAGACATGTACTGTTTTGTCAACAAAAAATATTTTTTATAGATATTATTTAATTTATTATTATTATTCTACATAACTCTATCAAGTACGTGTTGTTAGTGCTAGAGGAGAAGACATTCATTCAGAAAACAACATAGTCTACAATTGATGGAAAAGCGTGTATAGGACTGAAGCACACCACATCATATCTACAACAACATGAATATGCAGCACATGCGGTCTGCCAAACCATACGTGTACATGTAGTTTGATGATGTAAAAAAGGCTTAACCTGTGGAATAATGGGGTGGGTGATGCATGGAAAAAACTGTCATCTTACCTTCCTGGTTAACAAGATCTCCCTGTGAGCCTTTTGGGAGGGAAAATGAAAATAAAAAGATGAATGGAGCATGCAAACAGTCTATATTTTTCATGGAATTTTTGATAAATTCCCAAAACCAAATTCTTCAGTTACATGGGTTTTTTTATATTTAAATTCCCAATTATTCGGAAGCCACAGGTAAACTACCAAACATTTTTGCTTAACATGTTAGTTTTAAAACTAAAAGATATTTCTACATTTTGTTATAAAAAAAAGAAAAAAGTATTCGAAAATAATTGTTTACTAAGTACGTTGATCATACCGGTACATTACTTTTATTCAGTGAGATAAATCCACAATAGATTAATGAATTTGGCCAACTATCCAGAAATTTATCACTTTCCATTTGAAATACATTTTCTTTCTACAATGGGAAAATGCAAGTTTAATGATGAACACAAAAGGATAAACTACAAACTAGTCACTTAGTATGGTTGCATTAAAAGGGAAATCTACATGTATAGTTATGCACTTAGAACTTTAGGACGTAATAACTTGGTCAAAGAAAGTGAGAATTCACAAGTAATTATACTGTCACATCACAGGAAACCAATGGAATTAGAATGTGGCAATACTCATGACTACCCACAATAATGTCAAATAACATTATCTGTATCATTTTCACAAAACAATCTAGCATCTGTTTCTTTTTCGTTCAGATTTTTTATTCAAGACATTTGTGCTTCATCCACATCTCATTCAGACACCATATTATTGAGCACCCACACCCACACATTCAAACATACACACACAGCATTTTAATAAATTCTTTAAGAAATAAAACAATGAACTAGAAAATCTTTGTTAACATTCTCTGTTTAAGTATCTGTATATGTACTTAAAAATATTGGGTGCATTTAGGCATTCTATTGTCATGCTTGATGTGTCAGCATTCTCTATGAAGCAAGTGAACCTTACAGAGTTGGGTGTAAAATGGTCTTACCAGATTTTCCTGCAACTGTAGCATGTACAACAAGTGGATCGATAAAACCTCCTCGTATATCCGGTCCATCTTCACCCTAAAATCAAAATATTTCAAAACATTATTATTTTTTATCGATTTCATTTACTTTGGCTAAATATGTACACCAAATTAAAATCAACATACTGGTTTCTTCCTAATTAATTGATCTGAAACATCGACATCATCCAGTGGATTCAACTCGGCAAAGTCAGAGTCTGCATCTTTCTGTATTTGTGGAGTTTCCTCTGGGCTGACCGGGGCGGGTGTGATCTCAGGAACAGCTAAAGGAGCAACCGGCAATCCTACATGTGCTGGAGCAGACTGCCGTTTGGGATCACTGAAAGATTTAATTCAAGTCTACTAATTGAAAAATGAAAACATACTTCTACCAAAGAACTATCAAAGAACTATGTAGGTATTAAAGAACTTATTACATCAAACAATCCAACAATTAAGTAAGACACGCTACATGTAGATGTCTAAAATTGAAATAACTGTTAAACTGAAGTGGAATGACACAAGTACAGACACAAGGATATCAGTGTACCCACAGAATTTTCAAATTAACCTTCTCTGTATTTTCCCTATTGTAAACGATTTTCCCCAGTCTTTTTTATTGTATACAATGGCCTCCTTTCACCCCCAATAGCAGCGCCTTCACCTCCAAATACCATATTCAACATATTGTTATAATATATATATATACAGTGGACTCTGTCTAAACCGGACTCACTTCGTACCGTCGAAATAGTCCGGTTTACACAGAGGACCGGTTTAGACAGAGTTCATCCAGAGTTGTGGTTCTTAAATGATTGACAACTCGCGATCAACAATGACATTTGGGAAACACAGTCATACAAGTCAGGCTTGCAATCGATTATTTCACAGACATTCCTGGGTTTGCTGCAATTTTTAAGATGTTATCTACTAACAGAGATTTTTTCAAATATATTTTTCTGCATAAAATATTAGTGGCCGCATATCAAATGCGTTTTTGGTCATTCTAATACTTGTACTAGGTTAAATATCATTTTATTTCCTAAAACATTATTATTTCCGTACGTACGAAATTATTTGAACACAAAATCCAGATCTAACGGCCTGCCGCAATACGAGAAACTCCATATGAATGGGATTACTTGGCAAATGACGATAATTGTTCAACTAATTAAACAGTCCTTCATGCAGTCAACTGGTGTAGACAGAGATAATTAATGCATGAACGGTTCAGTCGTTCTTGATTTTTGATCCGGAGTCCGGAGAGGACCGAGTCCGAATTAGGCAGATATTTATTCTTAAGAGATAAACGGTAGCTGCACGGGACTTTAGAAATGGACCGGTTTACGCAGAGATCCGGATTACACAGAATTCGGTTTAGACAGAGTCCACTGTATATATTAACTTAAAGGTAATTTTCTGAATAGTGACTGAGTTGAAGTGAAACAAAAAGTAAAATTTCACAAAGAGGTAATTTTCTGAACTGTTATGGAGTTGAAGTAAGACAAACAGTAAAATCTCATAATGTGATAGTTTTGTGAACTGTGACTGAGCTGAAGTAAGACAAACAGTAAAATCTCACAATGCGATAGTTTTGTGAACTGTGACTGAGATGAAGTAAGACAAACAGTAAAATCTCACAACGTGATAGTTTTGTGAACTGTGACTGAGATGAAGTAACACAAACAGTAAAATCTCACAATGTGATAGTTTTGCGAACTGTGACTGAGCTGAAGTAAGACAAACAGTAAAATCTCACAACGTGATAGTTTTGCAAACTGTGACCGAGTTAAAGTAAGACAAACAGTACAATCTCACAACGTGATAGTTTTGTGAACTGTGACCAACTTGAAGTAAGACAAACAGTAAAATCTCACAATGTGATAGTTTTGCGAACTGTGACTGAGCTGAAGTAAGACAAACAGTAAAATCTCACAACGTGATAGTTTTGCGAACTGTGACCGAGTTGAAGTAAGACAAAGAGTAAAATCTCACAACGTGATAGTTTTGCGAACTGTGACTGGAGGCTCAGACACACTGGCTGTCTTGTCACGCAGCTCTCCTGTGCTATTTGAGACATCCGAATTACTGGAGCACGCTGAACCCAAACTCTGACGGTTCAAACCAGGATCAAACTGAAATGTATAGAAACAAAGTCACAGTGTCATTAGGATTATTTTCTTACACACCCGTTGATGAGAACATTATTAGTTATTTATAATAACACACCAATAACACACAAGTGTAAGGATTGTACATGGGTTTTAGTTAGAAAAGATGTTTAAATATTTTTTAAACATATTTTTTGAGGATATTTAAGAAATAGCATACTACATTTGTGTCTGTCAGATACCATTTTTCTGATAACTTGTTTATAAATGTATCGAGCTCATTTTCGCAAGTTTAATTTTGGAAGATAAATGTAAGATAATGGCCAATAAAGCAGTATTCTATATCTAATTTAAACTTTGCTTTGCACAGGTACTATACGGTATTCTAATATTCAAATGTGTAAAACATATTTATATTTAAAACTACAGAATAACATTTCCACCTTGAGACTTCAGGGCTAAAATATACAGGAAGCAAATGTTATTACCTTAATACTTATTATTGAATTGAAAAGGTTATTTTGAAAATGTCAACAACTATAATTACATTTAATATTACTGTCCAACACCATATAACAGTTATTAAAATGTGTGAAATGTACCGTTAACTAAAACATTCCTTCCTTTCTATGCTGATTTCTTTATTTTCTTAGTACATATTGCTAAGCTAATGTTAGAATGGAATCAGATTCAACAGCTGGAATTGTTGCATTAATATGTATACAAAAAAAAATAATAATAAAATAATAATAAATTAAAAAAAAAAAAATGTATACAAGGTTCAAACTTAATGGTCGCCCGATCGCCCCTGGCAACTGAAAACGACAACGGGCGACTGAAAACCCACAGTAAGGTTGCCCGCCTGGTGACTGGTTTTTTTGTGGGGTTTTTTCTGTGCTTTCTCTTTATAATAATCTGTTGCAATATTGTAGTTTTTTTAGAAAATATTA
>JAECMU010213093.1:202-14233 GCA_016106625.1 Dracogyra subfuscus | reverse complement strand
AAATTTAACCCTTTTATTAATTAACTATACGCTTATACTTGTTGATATTAAGCAATAATGTGCTATATATATCATTGAATATGCATACCAGGCCAAATGCCTTGATTGTGTCCTCCTTTAATATAAAAAACTTTCCAATTTCTACCACAATTTCAATCTGTTTCGACCCTGTCTGTCAGTTTTCTCCGACTGTCTTCTGAGCTGTCCACAAAGACCAAAAGATATTTGATGTGTTTTTTCCTGTTTCAGCTGATTGTCATAGCAACAGATGTGGCTAATCCACCAAAGAAGAGTATTGACCAGGCCCAGGTTTTGATTATGATTGACCGAAATTACTATTCACCTGTCTTCAAGGGACCCTACTCTGTTGACATACCGGAAAACACTACATTTGGAACATCAGTCCTGTTTGTTGAGGCAACAGATGATGATCCTGTTGTAAGTCTTGACTGTTGCTTTTAATAGTTGCTTTTCACTGCTATAATTGAGTGGTTAGACATAGATTTATAGGATACTAAACAAGCTTCCATTTCATATAATGTTTATGTCCAGAGTTAAATAATGTTCATTTGTCAAATCTTTAGCCAGTCATATGACTTGATGTTCTAGTGGGATTTAATGCTTTGATATGCACCAAGATATTTTAAACCATGTGGGTAGTAAGATTTAGATACTTTTGTTTTGGACTGCATGCTTTCTGAATACTTCTAGCTGATATCTTCATTTATCGGTTCTGGCAGAAGGTTAGATGTTTCATATGAAGTGTTCTACAAAATAGTTTTTAAAAATTCAAACTTTATCATTCTATAAATTAGGTGTGTGGGTTTTTTTTTTAAACCAAAGAGAATATTAGTGATTTCTCTAGAAATTTGGCAAGGCATGGTAGACCAAACACTTTTGGGGCATTTTCACCATTTTCTGGGCACTTGTTTTTCATTAAAAATACACAAACATTAATTAAAATAAATATTAATGTAATTTTCATGCTTGCTTTAATAAATGAATGGCAAAAGATATAAAAGGCATATTTTATTAATTAATAATACCTTTTTGTGTGTTTTATAAAGGCAATTTTAGAATTAATTAGTGAAAAAAGCTTGTTTAATCTTGGGGCAGCATGGTGCTGGTTAAGACAAGATGATGCTAGACTATTGAGGCATGGTGCTGCATCATGCTAAAACAAGCTGGGGAAAACACTAGAATATGACACCATCTCTGCTACTTATTCATATATTGTACAATTTTGTATGTCATCTATGTTTGTTTCATAGATTTGTAAGTAACAGGTAACTGATGTATTTGATATCTTTCAGGGATCGGTTTTCTCCAATGTTTCATACAAACTGATTGGTGATGACAGCACTCTCAATTTCTTTGTCATCGACTCTATAAATGGAAGCATCTCAATTAACAATGATCTCACACAAGAAAATGTCAACTCCTATATTGTAAGTATTACAACTGAAAAACATTAAAATTTCTTATTATCTTTGTTTGGTAATAAATATCAGATTCAATCCCAGTGTTATGTATTTACATTGCTTAATAGTCAAAGCCATGTTAAGCAGCTACATGTGGGAGTACTAAAAAGTGGTCTCTTAATACATGTTGCTGCCTAATTAGGAGTTAATTAGTACTACAATAGGATTTGGCCCCTTAAGACAGGTTGTCGCTTATTAGACTACTTGAGCAGATTCGACATTACTTGCCTATTAGAAGCAACCACAAAAAAGGTTTGAAAGTTAACTTCCATTTTTTCAAATTTGAGACATTATCACTTGAAGCTGGTGTTCTTTGTTGATTAAAAAACCGGCTGGTAGGTACTGGGTTCGGTTGAGGCATGAGATTTTTAATCCAGATACCAATTGCAAATCCCTGAGTGAATGCTCTGCAAGGCTCAATGGGTAGGTGTAAACCACTTGTACCGACCAGTGATCCATAACTGGTTCCAACAAAGGCCATGGTTTGTGCTATCCTACCTGTGGGAAGCACAAAAAAGCATCCCTTGCTGCTAATCGGATCTCAGATTTGAAAAATGATCCCATGGCATAATGTTCACCAATAATTACTGTGTTTATCATAAACCATCATTAGCTTGAGTCATTTTATGTAGTCCTGTATTTTACTTTAGTTTTACTTTTTCTACTATTAAATTTTGAAATCCAGAGCTTTAAGTAAATTAAACTTTGAAAGATGAACAAATGTGGCTCTTTACACAATCTTAAACTTAGTATTTTACAGTTGTATTGTTAATATTTTGCTATAATCCCTTACCAATCTAAATTAAAACATAAGACAGTTCCTTGGTCAGATATGAATATTTGAAGGGACTTTCCTTTGTTGACCATGTTAAAGTGTTCTGTTTGTAAGAGCATTCTTTTCTACTCTGTCTGGCTGACTTGCATAGGGAGTATGGTATGTCTCTTAGACCATTTCTAGTCAATAATACAAAACAAACAGACTGAACGTCTCTATTATTTTTAAAGCCCATGCTTCTTTGCCAAGGGAAGACAAAATTCAGAAACTCCACTCAAAATTGCTCAATATTTTGCAAAGTTGTTACCATGGAAATCATTTTGTAAGAATGGTAACTTTAAAAGAAGTACTATCAAAGTTGCATAATAGTGGCTTTCTGCCAGTGTTTGTTTTGTCTCTGTGTGTGTGTGTGTGTGTGTGTGTGTGTGTGTGTGTGTGTGTGTGTGTGTATTTGGTGTGTGGGGGGTTAAATGGTAAACTTCTACCTGCCAATGCTCATAAAAAAAAATTCAACCAAATTTTCTCTGCTTTTTTTTTTATCTTTAAAGAGTCACCAACATTGTAAATGTATGACATTACAGTTATTATATACATGATTTGCACCCACCATTCTTTGCTAACAAAGAACTGGCTGCTGTTTTAAAGAATTCATGAAATAGATTTTTAATGTTTATTGTTTTTATCTTCAGAAAGACATTGTTATGTTAAGTAGCAGGGCATGAAAATTTTATGACAAATAAATGTGATAATAGTGCATTCTTCAGTGTTCTTTTAAATGGAAACACATATCAATGAAAAACACATAATTAACCACCAATATGTAGTTGGTCTCCTAGAAAGAGTTGAATGCTTTGAAATTGTTGATGATAACTTTTATCATCTGCAGGCAAGAGTTGTTGCATTTGATGGAGGTTCTCCTGCCAAAAGTTCTACAGTGACTGCTGTACTGAATATTCTACGAAACCTCAACAGACCTGTCTTTGTTAAGAAAAGTTACAACATGACAATCTTTGAAACTCATCCACTCAGAACAGTTGTTACTCAAGTTAAAGCTTCAGATGCTGACAGACAAGTAAGTTTAATAGCTATACATATACAAAATATACTGTACTTTTTATTACAGTGGAACCCCTCTAAACTGGACACCCTCAGGACTGAATAAAATGTCTGATTTTTAGAGGTATTCAGTTTAGAGAGGTTAATTTCTGTACTAATTTTTCAAAAATGTCTGGTATTGGGGGAATCCCAGTTTACAGAGGGTCCGGTTTTGAGAGGTGTCACTGTATAATTAGTTTTTTTACATCATATATCTAAGGCAATTGTGACTAAGACACAAGTAAAAAAATATACTTAAGGATCATTTTAACATGTATTTGTACAGTAATACAAAATGTAGGTATTGCAATGTTAAGTACAATTTCATTGTTGTCTGTACCAACATGAATTTAGGCATATTTGTTAAAAAACTGAGCATATCTGGCATATAAAACCTAAACTTATTTTATTTTATTTGCTTTACACATTTGTGTTGCAATCTTTATAAATAAGTAACATGTGTTTTGAAATTAATATTATTGATTTGATTTCCATTTCAGGGTCCATGGAGCAACATAAAGTATCAAATGATTGACACATCATTTGGAAGCATTGCTAATACCTACTTCAGAATAGATCCCTTGACAGGAGAAATCTTTGTCCGAATACCTCTCACTGAAGATGGATCTGATCAAGAGATTTTTGAGGTTTCATACTTGCGCTACAGTTGGTTTATCAGCTCATATATTTTATTGAATACACAACTGACAGTTTTAATTGTACATTGTATACATAGACATTGTTTTCACACAGCCTTTTTATTAAAAATACACCAGCTAAAATCTCTGTTAGTATCATACACTCCAGCTAATATCATACACCCTTGCTGGTATTATACACCCTAGTTAGTACCATACACCCTAGTTAGTAACATACATCCTAGCTAGTACAATACACTCTAGCCAATATCATACACCCTAGTTAGTATAATACATCCTAGCTGGTATCTTACACCCTAGTTAGCATAATACACCCTAGCTAGTATCATACACCCTAGCTAGTATAATACACCCTAGCTAGTATCATACACCCTAGCTAGTATCATACACCTAAGTTAGTATCATACACCTAAGTTAGTATCATACACCCTAGTACTTATACACCAGCTAAAATCTGTTAGTATCATACACTCCAGCTAATATCATACACCCTAGCAGGTATTATACGCCCTAGCTAGTACCATACACCTTAGTTAGTAACATACATCCTAACTAGTATAATACACTCTAGCTAGTAGCATACACCCTAGTTAGTAACATACATCCTAGCTAGTATAATACACTCTAGCTAGTAGCATACACTCTAGCTAGTAGCATACACCCTAGCTAGTATAATACACCCTAGCTAGTATCATACACCTAAGTTAGTATCATACACCTAAGTTAGTATCATACACCTTAGCTGGTATCATACACCTTAGCTGGTATCATACATCCAAGATGGCATCATTCATCCGTAGGTAATAATATTTCTCATATTGAATCTAATTCTTCTTCTACTGTTCTTATGTATAATATATACTTATTAATTTTCAGTTTGGCATACAAGCAACAGATGACGGTCACCCATCACGAAAGTCTGACCCAAATGCTAAAGTTGCCATCAAGGTGATACGCAATTTAGAAGCACCTCATTTCCAAGGCATTCCATACGAAACTGCCATTTCCTTCAAGTCACCTATGGACACCTCTGTTTTTCATGTGAATGCTACTGATTCTGATATAAAAGTAGGTATTTAATTCATAATGGTTACATTTCTGTTACATTCATTACAATTTAACATCATTCCATTGTTCCATCCGTAGCAATACAAATTTGTTTATTTCTCAAAAATGAATGTAAAAATCAGGGAACATTAGACCTGATGACGTCACTTTATGTTGATAATTTGTCTTATTGAGTGTTACTGTTTAGAAGAAAAAAGAATCTAAATAAAATGTGAACCTTTAGTGTTATTAATTAGTAAGTATAATTCAAATTTAATTAAAAGGATTGTCTGTTATTTCGTTTACGTTCATTTGTGTATGAACAAAAAACATCATTCGCAAACAGTTTGCATATGATTTAAGAAAAGCAGACAATCCTTAATATCATACCATTGTTCCATCTGTAGCAATGCAAGTTTGTTATTTCCTCGATGAATGTAAAAATAACGTCGGGGAACATCATACCTGATGACATCACCTTATAATTTATTTCATTGTGTGTTGTTGTTTATAATTTTAAAAACCAGAACAAATAAAATATGAACCTGTAGTGTTATTAATTAATAAGTATGTTTCAAATTTAATTATAAGGATTGTCTTTTACATTCATTTGGGTATGAACAAAACAAATCTGCAAACTTATATGTAAAAAAAAGTTCACGGATTCACAGTTTGTGGATGACTTAAGAAACACCAGACAATCGTTAAAGGAAATAAACTTACACATAACTTGCATGGAAATAATAAATTGTTTTGTCTACCAGTTAGATGCAACTGTGTTTTGAGATGTAATAAATTTAAGCTGTTATTCTGATTTAAAATAAATATAATATAATACAAATTCTTCTACATCTGTTACAATTTAAAGTAATTGTTTCTTAGATAATGCATATAAACTAGTGTTTTGTTTTATTTTCTGAGAATGCATTGTTTATAATTTCAGGCTCCTTACAATGTTGTTTCCTATTTCTTGATCGGAGATGGCATTGCACCACTGTTCTTCCAGGTTAATGCAAAGACTGGGCTAATTAAAACAACATCTTCTTTGGAAACCGACACCAGTGAACAGTACATTGTAAGGATGCATATTGTACCAAGTTATTCATTAAATAGAGGCTTTACATACTAATTATGAGGATAATTTGTGTTGGTCATAGATAATATCAAACATAAATGAGATAGCTTTGTTATTAATAAAGTATCTAATATTTTTGGTAGAGCATAGTTTGACACCCAGTAGCCGATGTATTTTTCGTGCTGGGGTGTCGTTAAACATTTATTCATTAATTAATTCATTCATTCCATTTATTCATTCATTCATTCATTCATTCATTCATTCATTCATTCATTCATTCATTCATGCATTCATTCATTCATTCTTTGGTAGAGTACCTGCCAGTATTGAAATAGCTTTAACTCTGTTTTCAATTTGCTTAGATTTTTGGTAGATTTTTGTTTTTAGAAAGCCGATACACCCCTAATTATTATTAATAGTGTTATCAGTGATATAGATTTTTTAACCAATTATAGGGTTTTTTAAAGACTGAATGGCTTTTATTTTTAAAACAAATAAATCCTTTTTCTCACAAAAAAAGGACACCATAAAATTCCAGAAATGGTGTCATTTATCTACCTCACATAGTTATTATAATGCACTCAATTTCTGAATGTGTTAGTTATGATTATATTTTAATCACCCATTGAATATGCTTGAAAAATCAGAAGCATTGTTTGTTGAAACATTCAAACAAGGAGCATGTTTTGCACCCCTCAAAAGTGAAAGTCTACTTTTTTTTATTGAAGGTTATTGAAAGATACTATACTGATGAAAAGAAATAAGGGAATACATCAAATTTAATTCACTACTAGCGTAGTAATGTCTATATTTTATACCAAGTTGTAATGTGACATTGAATGTCAGTAGTGTTGAATGTGCTGCTTATATGTTCCCAGTCAACTTCTGACAATATGAATTGATTTTTGATGAAGTCATTATTTCTTGTTGCTATCTGTGTGATCCTTTATTTCTTTCCATCAGTATATTTATGTTAATCTTTGTTTTAATCTATGGGCAGGATCTCTATAAACTATTAGACCTTTTTCATTTCTTTTTAAATGAGTGTCATACAAGAAGTGGCCATTCAACAATTGCATAATACAAAATTAGAATTTTTTTACATTTCATTATGATATCAGTTCTTAGTTAATAGTTTAATATATTAAATCATTGCTCCATGTCTTCATCAATTTATAATCTGAAACAGTTCATGTTTAAATCAGTAACAATATTTATAAATGTGTACAAATTAATATTTTTATATATTCTAATTTGGGCATATGATATGATACTGTTTATCATTTGAATTAAAAAAATTAATAAAATGTATCTTGGGACACTGGTAAGTTGAAAATTAATCTCAACAGGAATCATTTGTTAGCTGGGATGTAGGGTAATCAGATTTGAAAATGTTATGTGAACTTGATCTTGATGCTATATTTCTAGCTGCGTTTGGTTGCCCAGGATGGTGGTTCCCCACACCAGGAGGACACTGCAACTGTAGTTGTGAATGTGTCACGCAATTTATTCCAACCAGTCATTAACCCACAGAACTACAATATCAACATCCTTGAAACCCAGCGGCTTGGCATTGCTATTGGTAGTATTCAAGCTACAGATGGGGACCAAAATGTAAGTTAAATGCTAAAGAAAATGCAGCTGTTTTGATTTCTTTTTTTTAAACAATATTAAATGTTTTTACTTGTCCATAGGTGTACAGATTTCCATTTTCGTAGGGGTCAAGGTGACGTTTGCCAAAATTAAATGAAAATGCTAGAATCTTGATAACAACATTTATTCATATTAGCATTATTGTTTAAACAGCTATATAGGGTTGCAAGTGAATCACTACGGTATGCATTTTTACATAGATTACTACTAATTTTGAGGGTTTAATGGTGGAAATACATGGTAAAAAGGTCTCAGATTAGCATGTTTTGACTGAATTTGATGTTTTGCTCCAACACACACACACACACACACATACACACACACACACACACACACACACACACACATCTTGTCTGTCCATTATCTGTAGATATGTAATCTCTAGTTAGATTTAGTGAAGGGTTAAGTATGGATTACAACTAATTTTGAGGGTACAATGGTGGAAATACATGGTAAAAAGCATATTTTGCCTAATTTGAAGTTTTTTCTCCCACACTAATAACCTCCCACCCCACCCCAATCTCGTACGCTTATGAACTTGTCTGCCCATTATCAGTAGATATGTAATCTTTAGTTAGATTTAGTGAAGGGCTGAGAGGGTGGGGCTGATTCTGTGACCTCTTGTTATAACACTATTTGTATTCAAAGATCACCACACTTATGTATATCAAGAATGACATGTTTACCTTAGTTGGTGCTTTATGGAAATATCCAATCTGTTAAACTCTTGCCATCAGTAATAGGCCTATCATCATTTAATTTATATGGTTGTAAATGTTATATATTTAGCTAAATATTTTAATGCCTGTTTAAAAGTTCTAACCTATGTTTCACATAACTGTTTTAGACTTTCCATAAGATCAACAGATAGTATCATTATTCAGTGTTTATTATCACACAGTATTTTAAGTTGTGTCTTGATTTTTAAAATCATTTCAAAGGAATATATTCAGTTATTGTAAAAATTATGGATGTTACAAAATTAAGAGCAGTAAAATATATATGTAACTTTCAAGCAAACCCATGAAGATGTGACATCTACACTTAAAAATGAAAGAATTTAGTTATTTAGGGTGAAAAAAAGGATTTCTTTCCATTTCTCACTATATTTATCATTTATTTTCCAGCCACCATATAACAAGCCTGTGTATAAACTCACAGGTAACAAGGTGTTTGAAGAACATTTCAAAATAGATCCAGACCTTGGAGATATTTATTTGTGGAAGGATCTTACACTGGTCTCTTCAGGAGACCGATTTGAAGGTAGAGTTGATGTCTGTGATGCAGCTGTACCTCCGCTGTGCTCCAATACATCAGCAGACATAACAGTCACTGTCACACGTAACCTCCATGTTCCATACTTCATAAACCTACCCTATCACCAAGACCTGCAGAGATCATTTGGGGTTGGAACCAGTGTACTCACAGCTACTGCACAAGATGATGATGATCCCGTAAGAGATGTTTTGCTTTCTTTCCTATTTCTAAAATAACAGACTGAGACCTAAAGATTAGTTTATATGATATATAAAATTTTATAAATAGCAATCATTGTGGTTGTTATAATTCAGTAAAGTGAATTACTTAATACAGTCAAACCTGTCTTAGCGGCAACTGTACTCAGCGGTCACCTGCCTTAAGCGATCACTTTTTTTCCTCCCAAATGATTTATAATGTAAATGCACCTGTAATAAGCGGTCACCTGTCTAACACGGCCTGTGGCCACCTAAATCGGAACCCAAATCATCAAAATACCTTTATTAAGCGGCCACTTACTATGACAATCAGGGTTTTCATTTTAAAATAGAGTACAAGGCTGAATGATAAAAGTAACTTGTTGAGAACGGTTAATTTAATACATTCCATTTGCATTATTTCTGAAGGAAACGACATGTCAAAAGTTGATTTATAGTCAGCTGTGAAGCACACATCCATTGATTAACAGTACAAATGGTAAAAATATAAACAAGAAGAAATGTTTTAAAGACTATATATGTGGCAACCTGTACTCAGCGGCCACCTGTCTTAAGTGGCCGCTTTCATCTACTCCCATGTGTGACTGCTTAAAGACAGGTTTGATTGTACCATAAAAATGAGAGCTGATATTTAAATGTTTTACATTCTGTGCACTGTTTGTCTGTCTGTTATACAATCCATAAAGACAAAATGTGATTAAAATAATATACAATAATATTGATTGTCTTTATACAACCATTTTAACCACAAACTGCTGCAATAACACAAATGGAAAGAGTATTAAGTTAGCATGTTCAATCTTTGCCTTACGAAAAGGTTTCATTTCTATAGACCATTGCTTTTGGGGTCATCCGGTACCGTCTGATTGGTGATGAGTTTTCTCCAGATTTCTTCAGCATCAGTGAAATAGACGGTCTTGTGGAGATTAGCAACAACTTGGCTCAAACATCCAAAAATGAATACCAGGTTTGTGTTTTAAGTTATTTTGATGCTGCAGATTAGTCTATTTCTAGAGTCATATAGGCTGCCTTTAGAAGTTCATAAATTGTATAATTAATTAAAACAGTGCTTATGTAGAAATCAGGTTACCATTGTACCATTAGATTTTAAGGGAATTTCTTTTTTCAACCCAATCCATATTGTACTCCTGTGAGTATTGTTATGTTATGCATAATACACCTTTAATTTCATGTGCTGTGTCATCTGACATATCTGTGAGTGTTGTTCTAGGTTCTTAGTGCTTGGCATTCAAATAAATGACTTAGCGGGCAGCATAGCCCAGTGGTACAGTGCCCGCCTGATGCGCGGTCGGTCTAGGATCGATCCCCGTCAGCTAACCACTGGGGTTTTTCTCAACATAACCATATGTCCGACGCCGATATAACTGTCATTATAATGTGTTGAGTGCGTCGTTAAAAAAACACAACACAACACAAAAACACAATCAAATAAATGACTTGTGAAAATTCAGCATCATCATTTATTATGCTGTTTCATAAGTTTAATAAATGATGTTACAAAAAGATATGTATGAAGTTGATTCAATAAATAAAACCATTATGTCGTAATCTGGTGTTAAGAGATGTTGTCTGCAGATTTTCTCCCTTATTATGAGTACCATGCTATTTAAAAAATACATATATTTCATCATTTAAAGTTGTTTGTTCTTACAGCTTCGAATACAAGCATGTGACCTTGGTGGTTTGTGTAACACAACTGTAGCGACTGTCACCATAACAACCAATTTCCAGCCACCAGTATTTGTACCGTCAAGATATATGGCTTCCATCTTGGAAACAGTTTCACTTGGTGATGTTATTGTCTATGTTAATGCAACTGATGGAGACCTGAATGTAAGTTTTAATTTCAAATTTAATTTTGTATACCAGACATATTAAATTGTCTTTGAATTACATTTGTTTTAGATGAGGTATTAAGGTTTTTTAAAATTAGCATAGACAGGTCAGCACATACCATGGCCTTTGTTGTATCAGTCATGGGGGGGACTGATTAGAATGAGAAAGAAACCTGACCAGGGCAATTGATCCTACAGTCCATTGCACCTAGAATAAAAGAATTCTTCATATGTGTCCATGTGGGACAGGGCTATTCCACCTGAGGATACATAATTTGTTGTCAGGGACGAGGCTTGCCGAGTCCCTAACATCAAATTATGTTCCCGAGGGTGGAATAGCCCTGTCCCACATGGATACATAATGGAGGATTATTTTTCTCCCATTCAGTAGATGAAAAACAAGCATTTTGGGAAAACGTGAAAAACCTACATTTTTTATGTTTTAGCTTACAATAAAATAATCATAACCATTGAAAGGTTGTACCCAAAAATGGTTTATACTGCAAGTATATACCGAAAATGATAGTATACCGGTAATTTCATTATGACAGCAGGTTTCCATGTTTTTATGAAATATAAAAAGTATTTCTTTCGTTATTTTGCCATTTATGTGACGTCACCCAATGTTAATATCAGCGCAAACAACAGAAGTCACATGGTCATGTAAGATAGATTTATTCCGTATAGGCTGACGTCATAGAATGGGTTTGTCTTGTATGGCCAGGGATGAGAGAATGACTTTTCTCCCGCTGACTAAAACATGCTGCACTGTATAATTGTTGTATTTTTTTAAAAACATATATGTTTACATCTGTTTTTAGTCACCTAACAATGAAGTACGCTATGCAATTACTGAGGGTCCAGAGGACCTGGCCTGCTTCACCATCAACCCAGTCAGTGGCAAGATGACAGTGCGACAGTCTCTGCTGCGGGATCCCTGTCTCGGAAATACATACAAGGTACAAGAAATAGCAGCTGTAACAATGAACGACAATTTATGTTGATGCTGGTATACACTTCACAATTCATTCCATATGACAGAATGGCAAATTGCCATAATATGGATCTGTCAGTATCACATTAAACCACCCTAAAAAATTAATAAACAATTAGACAAATGTTTACTAGACCAAAACTTGAACACAACTGCAATGGAGGACTGCAGAATCAAAAACGAGTATATACGGTCTACCCATGTGCGGATGTAGGTTATACATCTGGCAAGGGGAGATAATTCTGCAGTGGAGGTTATAGCGTTGTTGTGCTAGTACTAGGTAAGTTATGAATAATAATGAAAATCATAAACATATTTTCTAATTTGCTCTCTGCATCTACACGTTTGAATAACAAGGGTTTCATATATCCTTGGGCCTACAAAAATACCATACAATTTTGAGTCAAGATAGATTTATATCAGTAGTTGTCTAAAATGACATGCATTGCCTTAATTTTTATGATCCATTCTATAGTGCAAAACGTCATTAGAGTTTCATCCAGTACAAAATAATTTTGTCACCTTTTAAATTTATTTATATATTTTTCCAGATGATAGTGGTTGCCAATGATCTAGGAAAATCTCCACTTCGCAGTCAGCCAGCTCCCGTAGATATCTACATTCAACGCAACATTCACCCTCCATCTTTCCAAGGGGATCCATTTGAAGTTTTGATACGTGAAGATTTCAGTGTAGGCCAAGTTGTGTACACAGTTTCTGTGGCTGATGCTGACACAGTGGTGAGTGGTATTTATGATATACTTCATAGTGTAAAGAAATCACATTGTTTAACGTACTAATGTCTGATGCTGACATTGTGACATACAACATCATATACATGGTTGTACATAAAGAAATCACATTGTTCACTGTACTATGTCTTATGCTGAAATAGTAATAAGTTGTCTTCGTGATTTGCATAATGACAAGCAGAGATATCAATTTCTTTACTGTTCTATGCACGTCCTAATGTGGCCCACTTATTATTTTTGAACTATTCTTAAAAATATTATAACGCTAAAATATTACAACATCTTTAAATGTCCTCAAACTAACCTCTTTTCTAATTTTCTGCATCCTCCTATGAGGACAATAATGAATTATTGTTATTATTTACAGTATAATATATAATGGTAAGCTATATCAACTCTAATATATAATATATTAAGCCATCATTAAAAGAAAACCTGTAAATAATGTAAAACAATATATATTGAGAAATTATTATTTTATTATGTGTTATATATTTAACAGAATATATGTTATATTTTTGCAGCCACCTTTTAACTCCATCAGATTTGATATCATTGGTGATGATACTGCAACCATGTACTTCAAACTAAACCAATTAAGCAACAACCAGGCAGAAATAGTGATGAAGGAATCTGTTCTAAATGACAGCTTGACCAGATACGTGGTAATTTCTTTACTGTTGTTGCCACATTTTATATGGAGATAAGAAAATATTTATGCTAATTATGTAACATAGTTAAATGGATAAATGTAAAATTGGCAAAGACAAATGCAAAATGTGAAAATAGCAAATATTAATGCAGTGGTCCTTGAATTTGGGGTCATGAAATGATTGATGGACCACAAGGGCTTACTCTGTGGAGCAGGGTATGTAGATCAAAACAAAAACATTTAGCATTTAACTGTCCTGATAAAATGACAAAGCATTTGTATGGATTTTGGTATATAAAAAAAGAAAGAAATGTTTGATTTAACGATTCACTCAACACATTTTATTTATGGTTATATGGCATCAAACATATGGTAATGGGCCATAATAATGAGAGATAATGAGAGAGGAAACCCACTGTCGCCACTTTATGCCATACTTTAACAGCAAGATATCTTTTATATGCACCATCCCACAGACAGGGTAGTACATACCATGGCCTTTGATTGATATATATAT
>JAECMU010213071.1:0-10630 GCA_016106625.1 Dracogyra subfuscus | reverse complement strand
TATATACAGTGAAACCCCACCTAACGACCACCCCGATTCTAAGACCACCCCATTAAACAGACCACTTTTTAGAAGACTGGAATATTTCCTTCATATTTAGTATTAAAAATTACCCGGTATTCAGACTACCCCGCTATTGCAGATTACGACCAGTAAAGTCAGTCCCGATCGTCGTTTTGCATATATTTCGACCCCGCCAGTGCGACCAAATTACGATATCAATATCTCATATTTGTTCATTCCCAAGGCTGTTCAACAATAACTGATCTAAATTTAATGCTTGCTTTGTTTTAGCCGAGACTGGAACAGGTAACAGGAAGTAAAGTAAACACCAATGTTCTGTCTTTTGACATGAATTAAAACTGTTAACGAGAGATACACGTTTAAGTCATTGAAAAACCGCCCATCGCAATCTGTTCACATAACCAACTTTCAGTTTCCGGAAAACATTGTCAAATATTAATGAAGCAATGTAACGCGCTGATTGGCTGCAAGCCAGTCATCAGATTCTAGAGCCGACACTCATTCGGATTACAAGAACAGGCGTTCCACGTGTCAATTAAATAGCATTGTAAACAATAAACTGTCTATACAAATTGCAATAGCCATTCCAGCGGAAAGTCTTATAATCACGTTTGATGCTGAAAGAAACGATACAGTTCAGAAGTCGGCATGACACGTGTGTTCAGAAGTCGGCATGACACGTGTTTAATGCTTGTGTACCTGTTGTTTGAAGATACAGCCTAAATCTACCGAGTATTTCTTCCGTAATATCAACGTTTGACATGGGAACCCCCAAAAAGGGTAAATCACGCTGTGAATTGACTTTGTTACAAAAAGTTACTTTAATAAATGACAGTCCAGGAAAAAGTCAACGCACACTTGCAGAGAAATTTGGTATCAGAAACACGCAAGTACAGTTAATATTGAAAAGAAAGGCAGTGATTTTGGATGGCTACGAAAAAAATAAAGATAATGATCGAAAACGTTTATGTATACGTTCTCCCGTAGACCAGCTGAATACAGTACATTAATGTGGGAATGGTTTCAACGCATGCGCGGTCATTTCTTTTGTTGTTGTTTTAACATTTTAAAAACCTTCTAAATGTTAGTAATTCGGTAATAA
The DNA here is from genome assembly GCA_016106625.1 of Dracogyra subfuscus. Classification (NCBI taxonomy): domain Eukaryota; kingdom Metazoa; phylum Mollusca; class Gastropoda; order Neomphalida; family Peltospiridae; genus Dracogyra; species Dracogyra subfuscus. Next base: position 9,504 of record JAECMU010213071.1, on the reverse strand, counting down.
GACCACCCCAAATTAAGACCAATTTTCTTAAGTCCCACAGGTGGTCTTAATAGAGGAGTTTCACTGTATATATATATATATATATATCTTTCATACATTAAAATGTCGCTAAAAAGTTGACCTGTGTTTTACAGAATGGCTGGACAGCCCTTCACCTGAGTTCTAAAGCAGGCTATTTGAATGTCGTCATGCTGTTGATAGAAACGGGAGGCAATACCAAGCTGGAGACCAAGGACGGCAAAGTGCCCATCTGTTTTGCCGCTGCTGCCAATCATTCAAATGTTCTCAGCTTTTTGATGAAGAAAGATCACAGCACTCATCAACTAATGGACGATAAAAAGGTTAATATTTGAAGAACTGATTTCCAAAACAAGATACATTCATTTACATCAGTTTGAGAAAATTGTGATTTTGCTGCAATATAACGCAGCATATATCACAGAAAGCACAATTTTAAGACCTGTTCAATGGGTACAAAACAGGTATTAACAGAAACTTTATTGTCGTATTGCAGAGTTTTATCAACATCAGTATATTTTCACCACTAACTCCAAATTTATTTAATTAGTGTTTATCGCATGTTTAAAATTAACTCTGCCAGCTTTAAGATGTACTTGACACAGAGCGGCTTCTACTTCCTTGTTTTGTGTTGTTTCCTCCATCTACAAGACAGTCCATATATACATGGACTTTACATGCACAGTTATCATGATCTATTATGTACTATCATGTCTGTTGCTAACCCCTTGTCATTAATTGTTGACAACCAGTGTTTCCTTCAGTTCATAGCTTTTGTCATGGACACTTGCTAATGATATCACGTAATGTAATGTTGAGTTCATAAACAAGATAAGAAAACATAAATTGAAAATAAAGACACATACTAATATGTTATAATATATTAACTCTGTTATACCTTGAATTATCATGAATTACTTTTATTCAAGTTTCTTTTTTTCTTTTTTTATTGTTGCTACAATGTAATATCAAAATAAAATAAATTGATCACATTACTAACCATTTCTAAAATAAGAAATAACATTTGATATACATATTTTTGTTTTCAGTTTGTGTTTGATCTGATGATCTGTGGAAAGCTGTACAACAATAAATGCATTGAAGAGTTCATTTTGTTATCACCAGAACCAGTAGATACTGCAGCAAAATTGTCGAAAAACTTCCGCCTTCTGGCAATCAAAGAAAAAGAGAGAGCACGGGACCTGATAGCGGCTGGCACGTACTGCGAGAACATGGCAACGGAACTGTTGGCCATAGCAGCCAGCCACGACAGTGCCGAGCAGATTCTCAAATCCGTTGACATCCATGGTATTCCACTATTAGATGTCCTTATTGAACATGAACAGAAAGAGGTTGTGGCACAACCTGCAGTTCAAAAGTATCTTTCCGATGTGTGGGTTGGCAATTTACACTGGACAACATGGAAGCTTATTATGTTGTTTTTAACATTTCTTTTGTGCCCAATAATCTGGTTGATATTTTCACTGCCCCTAAAACATCGGTACAACAGAGTTCCAATCATAAAGTTTATGGCCTATTTAGTATCTCACATTTACTTGATGGTTCTGTTTTGCATTACAGTGGTGATCCCAATAACACCGATATACATGTCGGGTACGCTGATTCCGCACTGGAACGAATGGATTTTGTTAGTGTGGCTGTCGGGACTTCTGGTGTCCGAACTGACCAATCCTGGAGACCGAGCGGGTCTTGGCTGGATCAGGTTTGTGATCATCTTAATATGTGCTGTGGGCGTGGCCATCCACATGATAGCGTTTGCGTTTGACCACGAGATGCGTTTGATCCTCGTATACATCCGAAACCAGTTTTTCGGATTGTCCTTACTGCTGTGCTTTGTGCAGTTTCTTGATTTTTTATCATTCCATCACCTGTTCGGACCCTGGGCAATAATTATTCGGGACTTGATGAAAGATCTGACAAGGTTTCTTGTGATTTTGCTCATCTTCATGATCGGTTTTACATTCCATATGGCATGTCTGTACCAGCCAGTGTTCGCACCTAACGAGTTTGACCCCAACTTAGGAGATGGATCGGGAAGTGGTGGGGCATCTGAACAGACACCAATAGACACTTTTGAAATTTTATTTTTTGCTCTTTTTGGACTGATTGATCCATCAGCTCTTCCACCAGTTAACCGCAGCCCGTTTTGGGTTGGAACGATGGCGAGGATTGTATTTGGAACGTACATGATGGTGACTCTGATCGTCCTCATCAACCTGCTCATTGCCATGATGTCAGACACCTACCAGCGAATCCAGCAGCAGTCGGACATAGAGTGGAAGTTTGGCCGCGCCAAGCTGATACGCAATATGAACAAGACGTCGGCAACTCCGTCTCCTCTGAATCTCTTCACCAAGCTCTTCCTCTACATCAGAGTGGCCTACAAACACAGATGTGAGTTTCCGTTATTTCTAAATGGTTTACCAGACAACTTGGGAGATCCAATAGCTCCAGTTGTGTCGTTAAAAAAAAAAAACTTTAAAAAAAATCAGCTGGGAGGGTTGGGTGCCCAATTATATATTCAATACATTTTTTAACTGAAGGGTGGGCAGAGTTGGGAGGGTAGGAACGGGTTTGAGTCGAGATAATTTTTCGGTATTCCATTTCCCCCTGTGAATTCCCACATCTACTTGTGTTTCCAATGCCTATGGAGCATAAAAAACATTATTGACTTAGGGCTGTTCCACGATTGCTTGCATAGAGTGGGGATGGGGGTTTGGGTTGAGATCATTTTTTAATATTCCTTTTGTCCTCTTTCAACCCTGCACTTCCATGGAACATAAAAGGTATTATTGACTTAGTCTGTTCAACTATTGATTGCATGGGGTGTGTATGGTATTTATGTCTGTCAAGAAAATGTTTTTTTATAAAACTGCAAATTAACCTGTCAAAGTAATATCTGTTGCAGACCCAAGTTTGAACCAGTGAAAATGGATACTAAGTTTAGTTAATCTACAAACATATGATATATTTGGATAAAGTTACAACAGATTGAAACAAGAGTCTGTGACGTTAAAATGGGGAAATGATTTTTAAAAATAGACTAGAGTTCATCCTCAGACATAAATATTTTAAAATACATTTAGTGGTATTACAAACACCAAGATGACTACAAACACTTCAGATGTATGGAAATGGATAATCTCAACAAAATCTAAGTAATGTTTTATTTCAATTATCAAAAATGGCTCAAATAGTGAAAAATAAGTTGCAATTTTTAAATGTGAGACAGGGTTTTTTTAAAAGTTTTTAAAAAAAAGTTTAATAAAACAAACAGATTTTGTAATTTTTATTCATTTAAAACTGATTCACCGGAAACAGCCATCTCATTGCTGTTCTCCCAGATCCTCCAGTGTTTGAAACATTAATGTGTATAAAGCAGTCAGCTGTCTTAATCAACATCCCCCCCCCCCCAACTTTCTGTCTTTGAAGAAAGAGCTTGCAATTAAAGCAAGCTCTTGTGCTCAGGACAGGCGTGTGCTACAACAGCTTGTTAATGTGCACGTTAAACTCTATGACATGATATGACAATCAACATACAGTAATAATGTACCAGGATAAACACAAATGTATTACAGGTCATTTGTGTACCAGTATACATGTATATTTTATTACAGGTATAATTAGTCAAGGTGACATTATATAGTGGAAGTTGTTATCTCCATGTTGAAGTGACTGAACCAAACAACTTGAGATAACAGCAGGTTAAGTTTTGGTAAAAGTAATATTTAAGGGCACAGACCCGTGTTTCGGCACATGCATTTATTACCCACTATATACTGGATTGTCAAGTAACAGGGTAAATGTTGGGTACGTTTGACCAACGATTATTCGAATCCAATATTTTGGACTCCTGGAGGCCCTAATGTGGGGTAGTGCATATAAAAGAAACAAAAATGTAGCAGGTTTCCTCTCTAAAATTATGTCAGAATTACATCTTTGACATCCAGTAGCCGATGATTAATAAATCAATGTGCTCTTGTGGTGTTGTTAAACGAAACGAAGTTTAACTTTAACTCTATGAATTAATACGTCAGCTCTAGAGATAATTGGGGAGACTATAATTCTGCACTTGAGGCATAATATTAGTACATGTATTTAGATGTTTTAACAGAACCACAGATATTTATTCAACATAATTATGATAAAATAGTCAAATAAAGAAGTTACTCGATCAGCCATCGTTTGTTTGTTCATGTAGAATAATGGTTTATTTACCCAATGATTAAGAGAAACATATGCAGTCATGTGGGATACAAAAAGTACACCCTCTTACATAGCTTTCTTCCATGGAAGATGAGAAAAAACATGGTTAAATAAGTAGTGGGCATCTCTCCCTGTAACGCAACTTAACCTACAGAGTTTACAAAGTAATTAATTATTTATGAAAAACCAATACAACTTACCACAATAAGAATTTTATTTGCATTTATTAGGATAGAATAATTCACTTGACAATCAAATTATATAATAACTTGGTTTTCTTGAAGTAATGTCAGTATGTTGTATTACAGCTGCAGTTTGCAGTTCTCAAGTTTAGCATAATGTATTGTGTATAGTTTTAAAGTAAAGTAATATTATAGCCCCAGTTTATAGTTCTCAAGTAAAAACTGTATTGCATGTGGTTTTCCTTAACTAATGTCAGTATGTTGTATTAAAGGCAGAGTTTGCAGTTCTCATGTTCAGCATAATAAATAAATACTGTATTTCTTGTGTTTTTCTTGATGTAATGTTGTATGTTGTATTACAACTGCAGTTTACAGTTCTTGAGTAAATATTGTATTGCATGAGTTTTTCCTTAAGTAATGTCAGTATGTTGTATTACAGGCGCAGTTTGCAGTTCTCATGTTCAGCATAATAAATAAATACTGTACTGCATGTGGTTTTCCTTAAGTAATGTCAGTATGTTGTATTACAGGCAGAGTTTGAAGTTCTCATGTAACATTGTTCAGCATAATAAATAAATACTGCATTGCATGGGTTTTTTTCTTGACGTAATGTTGTATGTTGTGTTACAGCCGCAGTTTGCAGTTCTCAAGTTCAGGATTTCATCACTGAAGAAGAAGATTTGGCTGAAACATCCGATACTGGATCGGTCGATCTCCTTAACCACTCGTCTGCCAACTGGCTGAGAAACATAGTTCGCAGAAATACACAGGTTGCTCCAGAAGGTAAGACGCAGCTTTAGGCATCACAAAAAAGGACATTACTCAGTTTGATATATTTCTTCCTTCTTCTTCTTCTTTGAACTGCCAGTAGCTCGAACAAATACTTCTGTTCATTGCAGGTTTTCCTTGGGGACTAATAGTTTCTCATTTAGGGGTTCATCTGAAGACCAGACTGCTTTCCAATGGTCAGGTTCACCAATAACTTATTTTTAACACTTTCGAAGCATAGGGTCCAACACTATTCCATCCTGGCAGGTCTCCCAACAGTTCAGCACCATCTCTCGAGTTTCTGTTGCAAAAGCGCATTCAGCTGTGGTTAAGTGCCTCCTTACAAGTAGTTTGGCCCAGCTCATCAACAGAGATGTAGAAGCTACCTCACCACGTCTTGGAATGTAGCTTGAGATAGTGTTGGATATATATGAAGAACTATTGACATAAAGATAACTGTACTCATTAGCATATAGTAGGATACAGAAATCAATTGGCTAACATAACTTATTACCAATGTGGTTAAAAATCTCTTGGTTCATATTAAAGTGTTACATCCCGCTAGCATGTAAAGTGGGACATAACACCTCAACGTCATACAGTGATGTCAATGAATTGGTGCACAACGATCTTACCAGAACAGAAGTCAAACAAGTTCAGTGATATAAATTAAAATCATCATCATATGAAATGGAAGCTTGTTTAATATCCTATAAATAGTGGCTAGGAGATATGACATAACATTTTATTAATTGAAAGCCTTTTCTCTACATATATGGTATGAGCCGTTTCTCTACATATATGGTGTGAGCCGTTTCTCTACATATATGGTGTGAGCCGTTTCTCTACATATATATATATATGGTATGAATTGACCTGAATAGATTATCAGGAACATCTCAATGTTAAAATCAAAGTAAAGCTAAATATATAATGTGGTGTATTTAGGTTTTGAGAACATTCATGACAAAAATTAAATTGTTAAAACATTTATGTTATGATGTCCACATACGAAACATTCTTTGTTTGTTTTTGTTACATGAATATATGTTGTGGGGTTTTTTTTAATAGCTTATGAGTCCACCAGAAATTCAAGGACACTGTTATTTGTTTACTTCAGATACATTTCTACGTCAAATGCATCGTCAAGGTCCAATGCGAATTAAAGATGTCGTGGACTGGGACATTGTCATCAAGAATTACCTCATCAGCCAAGGCATCACAGTAGCTGAACAGGGATCCAGTGAAATGGGCCGAAACAGAGAGAACAAACGAGATAACAATGGTGTAGTTAAACGAAAAATTGGCAAAGTGATGATTTGATATCATCAAGAGAACTTTAAAAGAAAACAAAAACCTTAATTGAAATATTTTTTCAAACAATTAATTTGATAAAGAGAACTTGAAAGGGAAAATAATTTTTTGTTTGAAAATATTTTAACTAAATGTGGATGTAATGTGAGAAAAACTGGAAAACAAAAAAGTTTACATGAAAACTGACAAAGTATTTATTTGACATGATTTTTAAAAAAAGGAATCATAATTTTTCAATACTTTTTCTGATCTTTGGTTATATAGTATGTGCCAAAAAACTATGTGCAATGAGGTCTTGTTATACACACTGATCTGATTATTCTATAACTGATTATACTGCGATCACTGAGAATGGGTTGGACAAAATATATATCTGTAACTTGATTGGTATGATGTGTCCAAAGCTTCAAGTCAGATTATGGGAACTCACAGGTAGTAATGTTACTAAAAAAACTTCAAACCTGAACATATACATTTATGTTACTGAAGAGATTCAAACATATATATTTATGTTACTGAAGAGATTCAAACATATATATTTATGTTACTGAAGAGATTCAAACATATATATTTATTTATGTTACTGAGAGGTTCAAACCAGAACATACAGATTTATTTATAAATGTCACCAAAATGCTTCCAACTGGAACATGTGGATTTATTGATGGGTCTGACAAAGTTTTGAACCCGAAACTTTCAGACCAGAAAATACTGATTTACTTTTTTAGCAGTGGTGAGAATTCTCTTCGGATCAGCTGTTTTCCTCTCATGGAATATTGCGTTTCCTCGCATTTTAATCGTCCTTTCCTCCAAAATGTGTCAGATGACACAGATTTTAACCTAGGATTTCAAAAATGTCCGGGACCCCTCTGGATTTCCTCTTTTTTACAGTTCACCAATTCCCACCCCTATTCTAGTAATTGATTTGGTACTGAAGAATTTCAAACTGAAATTATTGATTGATAGATGTTAAGATACATGAATATCTTTAAAAGATTTCAAAACCCACACAATGCATTTACTGATATAATTGAAGAATGTTAAACCAGAAATATGATTAGTATATTTATATAACCTATATTGTACGTGGAAATGGTCATAGAAAAGCTTCAAAACAGAGCATGATCAGGGCTCGACTTTAGGGGTAGCCCGGGATATTTTGGCTACCCATTTGTTGCTTGAGCTACCAGATGTCTAAATCCAGTATCCACTGATTTACTGGATTTGTTTTGCACATTCAATTATTCCACAATCAACAAGGCACTTAAACACCTAAAACCCCCACCTAAAAAACCCATCTTTAAATAAAAGTAAATGATTTTGCTTTTCTCTCATGTTTTAAAAATGTATTAAAATTATGGGATTACCAATTTTTAATAAAATAAAATAAAATAAAATAAAATAATCTTATGCACATTACCGGTACATTAATGTAAGTGAAGTCATGACATAACAGCTTTCTTTTTACAGCCAAATGTTGACAGTACAAAATAATATGACTGGTTGCATTAAAACATAATTATTTTTCTATGCTATTAAAGCCACTACTTATGAAAATATAGCAGTTCAGTTTTATGAAACAAAAAGAGTCAAAATCTTCCAGTAAATCTTTGTAGATCGTAAAAGGTATGTGTAATCAGATTAAATCTTACTCATGATAACAAAAAATAAATGAAAGTGAAGTTCTGGCCTTGATGAACAAACAACCAAATGTAATTTTTAAGCCAGCCAATTAGTTATCAAACAAATATTATCCCCTATATTTGAGCCTGTATGGATAATACATAAGTGTAAATTAGTTTACATTTTTTGTATTAAATAAGTGGAGGTATTAATATGCTTATTCACTTGTTTCATTTATTTTGGATATTGACATTAAAGATTTGACACCATTAGATTATTAAATTTCCATTATGTTTATTTGCTTGACAATTGTACTTTCTTGTACATGTATATTGTAATTTGGTTATCTCAAAGCCTCTAATTAGTCACTGTACCGTTGACACAAAAGTATTCAACTGAATTTATGTAATGTCGTTAAAAGACTTTTAACCTGAAAAGGAACTTGAAATGGCAAATCCTAAACAGTATTTTCTATAGCATTTTACCCTGAATATATCTTTTACTGTGATAATCCGTTAAGGATTGTCTTTTATTTCTTTTTATGTTCATCGTGGTATGAAAATAAAAAATCATCCACAAACTGTGTGAATCATCGAAATCGTTCTCACATAATTTTGTGGATGAATTGTTTTGTTCACATGCAGATGAACGTAAAGAAATGACAGGCAATACTTAGAATTAAATTTAAATCATTCTCGCTGATAATAACACTAAACCATACTTTATTTTGAATTATTTTTGGTCCATAAACAATAGTGCTCAGTAAGACAACTTGCCCATATAAAATGATGTCATCAGATATGACGTTCCCTGACAATGTAATTTTTACATTCACCGAGATATGAACAAATTCCTGTTGCTATGTCTAGACCAATCGGGTGACATAATATATGGTGTAATGAATGTAATGTAAATAGAGGTTATTACCAGTGTTTTTCGGTATCGTCAATATCATATATTAGGAATAAAAATTGTATTATGCGAGCCTCTGGTGAGCATAATACATTATTTTTATTCCTAATATATGATATTAACGATACCGAAATACACGAGGGTAATAACCACTTTATCATATAAGCTCAAGCTTAATACAACATGTTTTTGTAAACTGTACACGCAACTTTAATTCCAGTCCGCCATTACTAGATATTCAAATGACATAAGAATATGTGGCACGGTGTATTTGTGAATGGAACTGACGTCAAACTTGAATGACGTCATGTGGGATGTCCTTACAACAAAATAGTTGTGCCCAAAGTTTTTAGTTTTCTGAACGCTGGACAGATTTCAGTGTCAAATTACCATTGAAATGTTTTTATTTGATGACTATGAATGTATAGGTTAATCATTTAGTGTCACCCAAGTACGTTTG
>JAECMU010213006.1:0-15461 GCA_016106625.1 Dracogyra subfuscus | reverse complement strand
GTCGAGAAAAAACCCCAGTGGTCAGCTGACGGGGATCGATCCTAGACCGATCGCGCATCAGGCAGGCACTGTACCACTGGGCCACGCTGCCCGCTATGTTTTATTTAACGACCCACTCGACACATTTTAATTACAGTTATATGGCATCGGACATGTGGTTAAGGACTACACAGATATGGAGAGAGGAAACCTGCTGTCCTCACTTCATGGGCTACTCTTTCCGATTAGCAGCAAGGGATCTTTTATATCCACCACCCCACAGACAAGATAGCACATACCACGGCCTTTGATATACCAGTCGTGGTGCACTGGCTATAGTTGGGAAAGTGCTGAACATGTTCTCACACTTTGAAACATAATGATAGACCAGTTACACTAGACTTACAAAAGAAACTCAAATTGTAGGGTATTGTAAGACGAATGTGCCTGCACATCTTTTGGTACCTTCCTGCACCTGTGGAAATGCATCAGTTTGGATTTAGGATCAAGATTTTCTGCCTGGAATATCTCAGAACAGTTAAAATACATCTTTTAAATATAAATGCTGTAGTTTAAGTTTTGTTTTGTTTAATGATACCACTTGAAGCACATTGAGACAACTGTGGCAGCAGAAATAGCAATTGAAAATCAACACTGGACTTGTATACTTTTGCATTATAAACGTTTTAGTGCCTGTATGTCATGAATGAAACATTCCATTAGTTCACCGACAAAAACGTGATATTAGAAAAATAAATAGTTAAAGTTTTGTTTTGGTCAACGACCCCACTAAACCTCATCAATGTATAAATCATCGTCTATTGGATGGCAAACATTTAATACTGGTACTTCAGAAGAAACCTACATTTCTGTTCTACTTAACCTGACCTCAGTGGCATATTCCCCTATCATAGTAGTCCTCAGCTTCCTGTTCTGGTCACATGACTAAAGCTTCCTTCTTTCTCCTTCACTGGTTTGGTTCAGAAATCTTTTTTCTTTACTCTAGCCAGTTCTAAGACGTTATATTTTTTCTGTTGGTTTAGTGAGTTTTTAGTGTGAATTACATTCTTCGATATTTATTTTAGCTTTTTACAACTTTATTTGGCGAATTTCACTTTTTAGAAGTATTATTTTACAATCATTTTACTCCAGTTGTGTGCTCTGCCACCATTTTGGTTTTAATGGTGGTTATGTGGTTTAACAGAAGTTTGTTGAAATACGTTTGTTTTTGACTTTGCCGTAAGCATTCATATATGGATTAGTTTCTACCATATTTATTCTAGCTTTTTATAGCTTTATTGGTTTAATTTTACTTTTAACAGGTGCTATACCAACCAAGATAACTCCTGACCTTTGCACTATACAATATGTAAGGCCGAATTTACGAACCCTGTTTTTCTTAGGGTTTTTAAGCATTGTCAATATATGTAGTTACACTCATGTAAAACAAACAGGTGTTTAAGCATTGTCAATGTATGTAGTTACACTCTTGTAAACCATACAGGTGTTTAAGCATTGTCAATGTATGTAGACACACACATGTAAAACAAACAGGTGTTTAAGCATTGTCAATGTATGTAGTTACACATATGTAAAACATAAACGGGTGTTTAAACATTGTCAATGTATGTAGTCACACATATGTAAAACAAACAGGTGTTTAAGCATTGTCAATGTATGTAGTCACATATGTAAAACAAACAGGTGTTTAAGCATTGTCAATGTATGTAGTCACACATATGAAAAACAAACCGGTGTTTAAGCATTGTCAATGTATGTAGTCACACACATGTAAAACAAACCGGTGTTTAAGCATTGTCAATGTATGTAGTCACATATGTAAAACAAACAGGTGTTTAAGCATTGTCAATGTATGTAGTCACACATATGTAAAACAAACAGGTTTGGTAAATTCTGCCCATATTGTGAATGTAACTGCCTAGTCATAATCAGTGATAGCAGCATAGATAATATTACCACTGTTACATTATCATGATTTTGTTTTACTAGGGTTCCTTGATTTGTCTTATGTTTTTTGTTATGCATTTCCATTCATTAACAAATGTGTTGCATAATTTTTACTTTTATGAAATTTACCGAGTGCTGCATGACATCAATGGAACCACGATTTGTATATTTAAAATATTTATTTCTTGTTTGTCTTATATATGTGATAAAATTGTTTTCCATATTTTCTGTACAAACACAAAAATAACCATGTCTGCAACGACATTCCACTTTAATAATACTCTGTTCCACGTTTCTTGCAAACTATTAACACATTGTTGCAATTAGTTATACAATAATATTCGTAATCAATACATCTGGCAGGGTTTAAGCTGGACCACAAAAATAATTAGCATTTGACAAATTGTGTCTGAAAATCTGTAGCCCGATTGATGTTTCAATTTGAAGTGTAAAAATAGAAATACACCTACTGGACTGGACTAAGTGTTTAACGTGCACATTCAGAGCAAGCTGTTTTAGTGCACGCCTGTCATGTACACAGGAGGCAGCCTCGGCCAGCTTCTCTGTCCAGGACAGAATACACCTACAAAAGGCACATGATTTTATAACAACGTTTTTGGAGCTTTAATTAAGAATTACATATTCATCAAATTCAGCTTTAACCCAAATTTGGCCGTCTGCGATAAATATATATATATTTTTTATTACAATGTGTCGCAGTCAGCATTTTTGACAATTACTAGTATATGTCCGACATGTATACTCAGGTTGTGTGGGTTATTTAATGCGGTTTGTGACTTACTTGATCATAGTTACTTTGGTTTTTGTGAAGAAATAAGAGTTGAGATAATGGTTATGAACCATACATATTTATTAATTTCATGACAAATAAATAGGAGAAAAATATTAAAGAGTTAATAGTTGGTTTTTTCAAGATTGTAAAATTATAACAAAAATCCAAATGGAATGAAAAGATGGACATTGTAAATGATCAACTACTGGAGGTTACACATACAGTGCAGAAAAGGTGTTCCGATTTTGATGTCGGATTCACTTGTGTAAAAGAGTGCTTGTGGCCAACGTAGCATTTTTCATTGACCGAGTGTTAATGACGGTATTCCACCATCTGCCGATTACTAAATTTCAACAAGTTATTACAAATTCTCAAATACTGAATCATTTTTTTTAATCCACTAACAACTCTCAACATAGCTTCCAATCTGCTGACCAATCAGCCCACCAACATCCTTCAAATTGGCTGATTCACTTCCTTGCTCAGCCAGTTTGAAAGAAGTCCACTGTCTGGATGGTCGGCTGATTGAAGGTGATGTGTAGTCACTATGCACTTCCATTAAACAAAATTATTAATATTCAAGAAATTGGAACTTGTTGAAAAGTGTGGGTTATACTATGGAATACTATCGACATTCAGTTACCGAAAAATAGTAAGTTCACCTGTTAAAATATTGTGCACATGTGATGTGGCCAGCTTGTCACAGACACGCCTTGTTTTATACACAAGTGAATAAGTCATCCAATTCTGTTTACAGCAGATGTATTGGACCGACTACATGGGTGGTGAAAGTTATTCAATTCAACTGATAACAAAAGCTTCACTGAACTTTCTCCATATTACAAATTAATGTCATTATGGAAAGAACTAACAGCTTCTACCAAGTGGGTTATTTTTACTCCAGGTTTTTGATATAGTGGACTTGCAACTGAATTCCCAAACAATACTGACCAACACAATAATCACTAGATAAATGTGGCATAGTTCTTGTAAACTAAACATAATTGTGTTTTATTCATGATAAACCCGAGTCCATGCTACATAATAGACTAATGTCAGCTCTATCAGACACTAGATTTGGTGCAACTGTACATTTCTGACACATTGGCAACAGCATAAGACATAACACTCCATCTGTTCACCTCTAGAAGTGTCTACTGGAATCAATGGTTGATACCACTTCGTCTTTCTTTTTATCATACAGCAAAAGACATCCACTGTTCACCTCTAGAAGTCCCTACTGGAATCAACAGCTGATACCACATCGTGTTTCTTTTAATCATACAGCAAAAGACATCCACTGTTCACCTCTAGAAGTCCCTACTGGAATCAACAGCTGATACCACATCGTGTGTCTTCATATGTTGAAGTTCAAAATGCCAACTGGTGGTCTCTGTTGGGATCAACATTTGATACCACATAGTGTAACTTAGTTTCTATCTGGAAGTTCAATAGATCATACAACAGCACAAGATGCCCACTGTTTGACCTCCGTGGGACAGTCTGGGTAACTCTGAAGAGCATCTAGTATCTGGGAGTTGTGGATGAGCAGATCCATCATGCGGAATTCTTTCTGGACACGAGTCCCCCCTCCGTCCATCGTCCGGATCAGCTCCAGGGCAATCAGATGTTCAAATGCCTGGGTAACAAAACAAAATGCATTAACAAGTCTTCTGTGAACTGGCACAAAGAAGAAAGAAAATAAATTACATGCATGGAAATTTGAGAAATGTATAAGTCAATATGAACTAGCAAAACACTTGCAGGTCTAGAACTTGAGAATTTATTAGCTATGGCAATTGTGATCACCAATACTTATGAGTCTGCCGACAGCAATCTTATACCACCAACAGTTGCAGCAAATATACACAGATAGTGTTCCTTCAACTGACGGCAATAACTGGTTTCCTGCCAGATTAGTGAAATCCTTGATCCAAGGCAACAACGTAAACTACCGTCAGTGCTGTCATTAATTTAAGTCCTGCATTCATGTTGCAAATATTTATTTCATATTGAGAACTAAAATGTATCATTTTGTATTTTAAAGCAATTCAAATGAAAATAATATGCAACTTATAGACAAAACCCTCCACAATGCTGTTGTGTACCAACACATAATTTATTTATGAAGCCAATATTAAATAGCAAAAATCTGTCTTTAACCTCAATTTGAGATGTAATAACAGTACCTTCAATACAACTGGTTTTTCAAACACCTGTATACTGGATTTCTTCTGTGCAAACTTTATGTATTCTGAAATGTGTGAACAGTATGTAATAAACACTTCAACAAGTGATGGGAATGGTGCACATTAAACACAATTCAATTTTAAACAATATTTCATAATGATATTTATTTCAAAAATGGTCTAACAATACACACAATATAAAAATGACAATAATTTCTTCAAGAAAATCACAATCCTGGTACATTAATATTAAATGTCAACATTTCAGAAATTAATTCCTGGTTTGAGTCACTTTAAAAAAAAATGTGTCTACTATTTTATTTTCAGCTTTGCAAGCATAATTGTTCAGGCATTTATCAGGGTTCAAAATATTTCCAAAACCTAAACCTAATATAATCAGGGGTGGGAATTATCCTCAGATCAGCTGTTTTCCTCTCATGGAACATTGCATTCCTCACATTTTAATCATCCTTTCCTCCAAAATGTGTCAGATGGCACAGATTTTAACCTAGGATTTCAAGAATTTCCACGACCCTCTAGATTTCCTTTTTTTTTACAGTTCACCAATTCCCACCCCTGTATAATAGTACAAAACAAGATGATACCAGTTCCTTTTAGTGGACTCTGAACTCTATTAGCCTGCCCCTATATCTACCAGTTCCTTTTAGTGGACTCGGAACTCTATTAGCCTGCCCCTATATCTACCAGTTCCTTTTAGTGGACTCGGAACTCTATTTGCCTGCCCCTAGATCTATCAGTTCCTCTTAGTGGACTCGGAACTCTATTAGCCTGCCCCTATATCTACTACAAGAGTTTCAAGTGAGCCTGTCACAGGGTCTGACACACTCTTATTGGAGAGTCTGCATAAGAGTAGTCTTACCTTTTGGAGCAAGAACAACAAGAAATGCTTTATTTAACAATACACTCAACACATTTTATTTACAGTTATATGACTGTGTCTAGAGTAGGGACACTGGCCCGCCTTCACTGAAAACAGACATAGATAGCAATGTATGGTAAGAAGAAAGAAAAAGAAAGATAGAAATGTTTTATTTAACGACGTACTCAACACATTTTATTTACAGTTATATGACGTCAGACATATGGTTAAAGACCACATAGATTTTGAGAGGAAACCCGTTGTCACCACTTCATGGACTACTCTTTCCAATTAGCAGCAAGGGATCTTTTATTTGCACTTCCCACAGGCAGGATAGCACAAACCAAGGCCTTTGTTGAACCAGTTATGGATCACTGGTCGGTGCAAGTGGTTTACACCTACCCATTGCGCCTTGCAGACCACTCACTCAGGGTTTGGAGTCTGTATCTGGATTAAAAATCACATGCCTCAACTGGGATCTGAACCCAGTACCTACCAGCCTGTAGGTTGATGGCCTAACCATGACTGGTCACCTTTGGAGCAATCTACAAATTTCAATGAGATTGCAGCAGGTAAAAAAAATATTTCATTCATTTGGTACACATCATGAATGACATTTAACCTTGTATTTAGTTCTATGATTATTTGTAATAATGAAAGCCCAGAATGTCTGTCTTCTGTGACCCAAGTCTTAAATTAAAATGATTTTGAAATATTTTAAGTTATTTACCACTGTAGACCATTTCAAAATTAAATGGTTCCCCATCGTATACGTCAGTAATATGCTTCATGGCAATTATAAGACACAGCTCCAAGATCGATACACCTAGAGAAAACAGAAAAACTAAATGATTGATTATTGACAGCAATACTATATAGCCAAAATTAAATACAGAATAAAATATGTACCACTAGTAAATTTCTCAACTAAGAGATTAAACCCCCCCAACTTTTTACAAATGTGACTCGTATACAAGAAGCAAGTATTTTTAGATGAGCATGACTCTCATTTTACTGAAAGATATATAATAATAAGTAGTTATAATTACAAACAGAAAGCAAACCCCACCATGTAGCATGGAAGACTTGCTGTCGACCGTGATCATTTTAAACGAGTCGAGAAAATCTGCAGCTTTCAGCCAAGGGTGAGATGGACTCAGCCGACAGATGGGCCAGGTCTGTAAGAATAAGGTACTAAAAACAATGTAGAACATTCACTATCAAAAATTTACATATTTTAATTGCACCAATCTAAATTTTGCATCCCCTAATTTGTTTTTACACAAAACTTTTAGCACCATTTACATGGATATAATGGGCTACCTGGATTTATTTCTGTGTAATCAATAAATGTGTCACACAGATTTTCAATTCTCAGATGCCTGTATCCATAAACTAACTAAAACCTAATGTAGCTCCCTGTTTTAAAAGATTTAGGTCAGTCAAATTCTATTTGCTAACACAAATCAATTGTTACAGAATGTCAGATTTCATAATTTATTGATTCTGCAAATGAATTGATCATACCTTTTAGTTTCTATTGTGTATATTGGTTATATACATAAAAATGTGTAAGTTTCCAAATCAGTAACAATTAAAATTCTTACCAATAATGAATGTAAGCCTCTGATGTCTTTGTTCAAGTTGAACTGCCGACGTAGAACATCATGCACGTTTACTTCATTAACCAGGTCCTACAAACAAACACATGAGGTATGATCACTTACTTGTCACCATTTTCACAATGTAAAAACTATTAAAAAATATAAATAACCCGAAAAGAAACAACACTAATTAATAACATGTTTTGATCATTACCTCTATCTGGCAGTTCCAGCGTTTGGCAAATTTGTGGTCGGGAAACTGATCTGATAAACTGAGAGTTGCTCGACAAATATCACAGTAGTCGTGGAAGGAGAGAGCGTTGAAGAGATGAATCTGGCGATGAGAGAATCGCGACTTCACTCGTTTCTCCAGTAATTCTATCACATCCTGCAAATGAACCAAGTTTATTATATTCTTCAAATTTGTTAACTGTGTAATGAAAATTATTTGCCTTACCACCACCGTTTCTGTTGACCAATTATGATGACTGACTAAAGCAGAATTATAAATACATGTATATAGGCCTACACGTAGATTATGGCTTTTTACATCATGTATATGTAATGTCACGTGAACAGATACAATTTATTTTATACATTTAACATATTAAACTTGAATGTAAGTAATGTACATGTATTTGAAATAACAATAATAAATTAAAATTCTCCTTAATTTTCTGTGGATTACAAGATAAAAATAACTAGTTTAGGCTTAATGGAAAATTCCACTCAGCAAGCCTTACAAATTTTCCGTCACAGAATAATGACAATATCTTATGGCATCATTGAGTTATTCTCTATTGAACTTTACTGGCATGAAACTAGTTAAATAAATCTGTTGCTAACCGAACGTCAAGTGAAAGCTAAAGCATGAAGTGAATTGTAGAAGCCCTCTACGTCAACGTTTCCATCTGGGAGCCAGATAACACCTACTTGTATATATAGATAGTACAGAGGCATAGTGTGATCTCGACCTCGGGGGGTTTGAATGTGAACCAAGTGGACCCTTTTCTATTTTCTTTCTGCACCACCAGAAACTCCATATGTATAAATCTGTATGTTTTGAGCCGACAGCGACACATCAAACAGGTTGTATAACAAGTAACACTCACCAGTCTACACGTCAAACCGATCACACACACAGGAGTTTGCGCTGACTGCGACACATCAAACAGGTTGTATAATAAGGTCTGATTCCTGTGATGAGCAAACAAGTCAAACTCGTCCAGTATGAACAAGATGGGCTTCGTGCTGTAGTTATTGCCTGCAAATATTCACATGCAAGTTACAAGGCATCACCTAATATACAATAAAATAAAGTCTTTAACATACAAATATTTTCTCAATTTTTAAAAATATATTACTGACTGCGCTAAACTTTTATTTTGAGTTGGCATCCAGGCAAGTGGTGACAGCACTTTCACTTGCCCAAATAATACTTTTATTTATTTATTAATTATTGATTTTGCTTTTAAAAATCGGTCGCCAGGCGGGCAACATTACTGTGGGTTTTCAGTCGTTTTTCGTTGTTTTCAGTCCTCAGGGGCGATCGGGCGACCATTAAGTTCGAACCCTGTTATGATAGCTCCACTCCCATGGCTAGTGATATTCAATGTTGGGCTAGTAAATAACTACTACTGCCATGCCCAATGGCTAGTAAAAAAAATCTGTCAAATGTTGCAGTTAATTCTATTTTGTGAATAGGAATATCATGCCCCTACCGCATAACCTCCAATATTAGTGATTTTAAGCTCTATCTCCCTCTTTGGATGACACATCTGATTATTACTATTAGTTAGTAAAATTGTATTAACTAGTGAATTTTTAATTGTGGCTAGCAAATTTGGCTAGTGGATTTAAAAAAATAAGACATAAGATGATATGTATAATATAGTCACTACCTCTACCAACAAATTACACAGAGTCCTAGGGAAATCTGCCATTGTTTGAGGTCAGGTTAAGTATAAAAGAAATGCAATTGCAAATGAAATTTTGTGACAGCTTTTTACGGTGACATATTAAAGTCTGTCTTAGCAAATTTTAAACTACGGCTATTTGGCATATAACTCATTTATACGAGAGGAAAACAACTGCCACGATGTAGGCCCCTTTTTCCCAAATAGCAGCATGGGATCTTTTATGGACACTATTCTACAAACAGGAAAACAGCACAGTGTTGGTTACACAAGTCATGGAACTCTGCCACGGGGCATCATACCCTGATCCATCTCCAGGCCTTGACCTTAAGTTTTTTCAGTGGTAGCCCACCGGGCTACTACTAGGTTATAAAATCTAGTAGCCCTCAGTAAAAATTGGTAGCCCCATAACTTGAAAAAAGGAGGAAAAAAAAACAGTCATATATTTTTTATTTAAACATGTTGTTTTTAAAATTATGAGCTATATACTGGGAAATAAATAATTAAATATATATATACTAGTGTGTGTGTGTGTATATATATATATATATATATATATACCAGTATGTATGTATGTATGTACGTACGTATGTATATATATAAATATAATAAAATAATAATAATGAAACTACTCGTCGGAAACCATCACCACCAAAACCCCGCTTTTGTATTTATTTATTTTATATATATATTTATTTTTTTTAGACCTAACCTCGTAATACAAGAATATTATTGAAACACTTCGTATGTTTTTTCACGTGCAGAACTTCGTCAGAACGTACATCGACTGATAGAAAGAAAATGTGATTTTTAAGTAAAGTATTTTAATCATAATTTAATGTACTAATCGTACGATCCTGAATATCGATATTGCATATTTTAATACTTAAAATGGCTTTAACTATCTTTAATAGGTGTCATTTCGAAGAATGTTAACAAAACTTGCCTTCATTCTAAAACAATAACAGTTTTTATTGATGACAATAAACATGTAAATGCTGTGAGCCAATTATCCCAGACAGTGGATTGCCATGTGTATTTGTGTCATCACGTGACACGATCAGATGCCATTTTGAACGAGGATATCATGCAAAGCAATAGTAAACGATAAGAGAGATTTAATTTAAAATAATTTGTAAGAAAGATTAATATTTTTAACATTGAAAACATTCGTCAATTTATACATGTTTTTAACATAATAATATATTTTAATTTTGTAAACAATAATCTGATAATCTGCATAGGTAGCCTAGAAAAGAAAAAAATATTGATCGAGTTATGGTTTAGTTTAGACTTCAGCTGGCGGCAAATAGTCTTGATAATACAAGGCATTAGTTATAAGTAAGCGTCAAAACAACGGGCCGTATTGTTGATTGTCAAAATGACTACAAAGAGATAACCTATGGCCCAATTAGTACATCTATGACCCGTACGAACCATGTATATCTGACGACTATTTTTTTTTTTCAATTTTCAATATTGTTTAACGTGCACATTCAGAGCAAGCTGTTATAGCGCACGCCTGTCTTGGGCACACCTCAGCTATCTGAGCTGTCTGTCCAGGACAGAATAGAAATTAGTGGGTTAGTTGTTATTGTTAGTGAAAGAGAAAAGAGGGTGTAGCGGCCATACACCTACCCAATGAGTCCTTAAAAACTCGCTCTGGGTGGGAGCCGGTACCGGGCTGTGAACCCAGTACCTACCAGCCTGTTTTCCGGCGACTTAACCGCTAGGCCACCGAGGCCGGTGACTAAATTAAATACTTCAAATTATTTATATTAGTCCGCTATGTTAAACAAATAATACCACTGACAAATATATTCCTTTGTTTCACTGAATCATATTGCGCAACCACCAACTGTTGGTCAGACTAGGGGAGCAATTAACCGTTCCAGCAGCTCGTGGCAGTAGAGAGCACGCACATGAAAGGATGGAATTTCAGACACCGATGACTTGAACGTCTTGCTGATTGTGGAGTGACTGGACATGTCAAAACATTAGGTAGCCCGGCGGACTACCGAGGTTAGACAACTGGTAGTCCGAGTGAGAAATCGGTAGCCAAAACACCCCGGGCTACTGCTAAGGTCGAGCCCTGATCTCACATCATGAGACTGCTCATGTACATTTTGCACCTCAGCACTAACACAAATATGGGATACTTAAAGTCAGATGAAGAAACAATTAAGAAAGTTTATTGTAGCATGAAATTTCAAAGTATGTTCTGATCAACCAAATGGTTCATAATACATTTCGATTTTAGTGTGCAAAATTAAGCTTCTATTATGTTAGAATATAACTATTCTTAAATATAATCTCACCACTCTTTAAAGCTTCCAACAAGAACTGCAAAGTCTCTGCAAAAGTACCCTGAAAATAAACACGTTAAATATTATATGGAATAATCAGTCAACATGAAAACAAGCAGATTTACAATCAGATAAAAAGAAAATTCACATTCCAAATGAAAATAAACAAATTTTACACCAAATGTTAAGTGAAAATAAACAGATGTTTATAAACAAATTTAACATGAAATAAGAATCAGCATGAAAATCAGCACATTTTACATGCAAATCAGCACATTTTAAGATGAAAATAAGATTTGTAAAGGTGTGTAGTTTTCTGTCAACTGAAAACATACACTAGTACTGTACAATGGTGAAAAGCTTATAGTTTTGTAATGTGTTTGAGTTACATCAGTGGAAATTAGTCGAATAACCAGATTTTAAAACTGGACTTACAAACACTTTGTCCCCTAGCGTGTTCTCCAGCTGTAACTGTCGGGTGATTTCTTTCAAAGCAATCCGGTCGTCTGTCTGCAGTAAGCCTGGCGAGGTGAAATATGTACATATACAATCAACAGTGATGTAATATCAAGAATATCCCACATATTAAAATAACAAAGTGAGAAGTAAACTTTTTTCTCATCTTTTCTTTTTCATTTAAGTAATCGTAGAAAACTAAGGTTTGGGGGGAGGGATATATCTCAATGGTAAAGTATTAACCTATGCGCTGGTATATCAAAGGCTGTGGTAAGTGATCTCCTGTCTGTGGGATGGTGCATATAACAAGATCCCTTGCTACTAATTGAAAAATGTAGCAGGTTTCCTCTCTAAGACTTAATGTCAAAATTACCACGTTTGACATCCAACTGCTGATGATTAATAAATCGTTGTGCTCCAAAGATTTCATTAAACAAAACAAAATGTAAGATGTAACCTAAGGTTTTGTTTAACAAATTTATATTTCACATTTAGTAATGAGCTAATTAGTTCAAAAAGTACATAAATAAAGTTCTACTGTCATTAATATTTGACAACAAGTAAATTTTTTGAATAAAATAGACTCCAACTATTGTAAAGGTATGACAAGTGTAATGGCTGACCAGTCTTCGCCATGAAAGGCAAGCGATCGCTCGCGCTCGCCTCCGCACACACCTCAAATGTTTAAGACGAGCGGCGTATCGATCGCTTTAAATTTTAGATATGATTTTTTTAATTATTAAATTGAAGTTAGAAAAAGATACTCGCAAGTAATTACTCACCTGAACTATGTATGAAAATCAGACTGAACAAAGGTCTCAGAAATGTACGTGCAATAGCGATCGATAACGTAACGTTATATAGTAATACATGGCACATTTGTACAAACATATTTAATAAGCAGAGCGACTGCTCGCCTGGCTCAATTAAGGGGAGTGATCTACAGCTCGCCTTGATTTTACTCATGGCGAAGACTGCTGACCGTATATATAAAGCTGTAATGGTTTATGAAACCGACTCTTACCATTAAGGTGGACAGTTAGAAGATTTTGTTGGATACTTTCATCAGCGGCAATCTCATTAATAACAGTCTTCAGCACCTGAAAACAAAATCACATTTACAAATAGTCCAGGAAACCATGGTCAGTGTTCCAGGGCAACTGATTATGGCATTTTCAGAAATTACAACACAATTGGAAACTGTTAATCCTAGCTGATGATGCACCTGGTAATAATCAAAACTTTAAAAGGAAAGGAATATTTTTTACACCGCAGTATTTTAATTATGATTTAACTCAGTCGGTTGGACAGTTGGCTTGCAACACAGGATTGAACCACTTCGGTGGATCTATTTAACTGATGGGGGGGGGGGGGTAATGTTCCCAACCAGTGAACCACAACTGGTCAAAGGCTGTAGTATGTGTTTTGTTGTCTGTAAACAAAGTGCATATAAAAGATCCATTGCTGCTAATAAAAAATATAGCAGATTTCTTCTGATGACTTATGTGTCAGAATTACCAAATGTTTAACATCCAATAGCTGATGATTAATTAATCAATTGCTCTAGTGGTGCCGTTAACAAAACCAAACTTTAATATCTAGCATTTGATTACATTTAGACATCTGATTGACAAAAAGAGGAAACCCATTCCTGTAACATACGATACTAATGATAAGGCAGTCAGCAATCTTTTAAATGCACATTTCTACACAGGACAGTACATACCAAAGCCTTTGATGCACCAGTTGCGAGTCACTGGTTAGGATCAGAATTGAACATAAAAATCTATAGTTAACATGTCTAATGAAATGTTAAACAGTCGTTGCTATCAATAATCAAATTTCACAACAAGAAGCTTTGTAACTGCTACATTTTTAGCTTGTCCCATGTCATGGTTGATATTTTGTGTGTGTTACTTTTGATGATAGGGATAGTAAATAAGTGAATCGGATTTGTATGTGACTTTTGTTGTGTGGCGTAGTATGTTGCACGAGTAGTGTGTGTGATGGATAGGCAATGGAAGGTGTGGTTATTGGGATGGGCAACTCATGGAAAGCATGTGATAATCAAGTTGGGAAATGGTTAAACAGAAATAATCATCAGATATCTGATAGTTATTCTTATTCGTCAAGGAAGAAGGTACTCTCATATTTCGTGTTAAGATGTAAGTTTTGATTTTTACTACTATGATTGTTGCATACGACTTTGTTAATATCAGATATATATTTGTGCAACAATGATTATGTATAGATAAAATTATATTATTCAGGGCATAAAATTTGGCACAAACGATTTTGTCGTTCGTCTGTCGGATATGCAAAACCAATATCGGCACGAACGACAGATCGTTCGTGCAGAAACTGTAATCGTTCGTCGTACTAGTATTTTAGGCTAATATCACTATTTTGGGATGAAAAACAAAAATAAAAGAAAGGGCCTAGCATTGCAGGTGTCAGAAAGATACATTGTAATAAAGTATTAGTTTGAAATAAGACATCGCGGTCAATTACAAAGTCGGCACGGTCTTTTGAAGTCTCTAAAACATTTAGTAACATTGTTGCACATTCCCTTTGATTAACAATAACCTAGGTAAGTTATTGTACAGATATTAAAATGTTTATAAAAAGGAATTCGTACAGGTATTACGTATTCATTTAAACATTCAACAAATTGTATGTAGGCCCGAGTAATCCCTCTAGAGTTTCAACTACGAATGTGCCATACTGCGCAGGTCGCAGGTCATGGAATATATCTAGTAACAGTTTTGCATTGGATGTCAATGAGAGGTAGGCCCTTAACGACTTGTGTTCTATTTACTGATCTTGAATGAAAAGTGCACCAATTGCCATACTGCCGTCAGTTCTCGATGGAATAAATACTGCAGCTAATCTATCTAATCTCTCTATTAAGCGAAGTAATTTGATTTGTGTCGTGACCCCGTGACATTACCCATAAAGCACTTGCTAAGCTGAAACTTGTGGGTTATATCATGACCTAGATTCCTGTTATAGGAATTACTAGTAATTGCCTCTGTGACATTTCGAAATCACAGTGAAATGCATAATATTTCAATTTTGGTCTATGCATTTTTATTTCGGCCTTCTTTTCAACACCTTTGTAGTCACGTAGAAAAAATTATATTCATTAATTCTGAAACGATATGCATTGCAACGAAAACAAACACAACCCTTGCTAAATCAGTTTATTAGAATATGACAATTGACATGCACAGCCAAGACAATAGTATGTTTAATAAGGGACTTTAAAATTCCGAAGTGGGAATTAGAACATAATAAAACGTGAGCTGCAGCATCGATTGGATAGATAGAGAATTCGCTGAACTTCGGTTCTTTCCGTTCACACTGGGAA
>JAECMU010212945.1:2061-12333 GCA_016106625.1 Dracogyra subfuscus | reverse complement strand
TGACTGGTCACCAGCATGTCACTTAGTTGAACTTATTAAGGAGATAGATTAGTGAGAAATTCTACTCACTTAGATGAGCAGTGAAGGCAGTTTGCTGTGACAGTTGTTCATAACAG
The DNA here is from genome assembly GCA_016106625.1 of Dracogyra subfuscus. Taxonomy (NCBI): domain Eukaryota; kingdom Metazoa; phylum Mollusca; class Gastropoda; order Neomphalida; family Peltospiridae; genus Dracogyra; species Dracogyra subfuscus. The sequence goes on along the minus strand of JAECMU010212945.1, from coordinate 12,217 downwards.
ATGATAAGATAAAGAATTATTAGTCTGCTGTGAGAAAAGTAAATCCATTATACTGCTGGAGTTGGGAAAAATAAATCCATTATACTTCTTGTGATGAAAAATAAATCCATTATACTGCTGCTGTGAGAAAAAATAAATCCAGTATACTGCTGTTGTGGTAAAAAAAAGCTACATTATACTGCTGCTGTGGTAAAAAAAAGAGCATTATACTGCTTCTGTGGTAAAAAAAAAAAAAGAGGAAGCATTATACTGATGTTGTGGTAAAAAAGAATTATACTGCTGCTGTGGTAATAAAAAGAAGCATTTTACTGCTGCTGTGGTAATAAAAAGAGGAAGCATTATACTGCTGCTGTGGTAATAAAAAGAAGCATTTTACTGCTGCTGTGGTAATAAAAAGAAGCATTTTACTGCTGCTGTGAGAGAAAAAAAACTACTGTGGAAAAAAAACTACAATTATATACTAGTGGTGTGATAAAAATCAATAAATGCTGTGCAAAATAAAATCATTATACTGCTGCTGTGAGAAAATCCATTATACTGCTGATGATAAAATAAATCCATTATACTGCTGCTGATAAACTAAATACATTATACTGCTGATGATAAACTAAATACATTATACTGCTGATGATAAACTAAATCCATTATACTGCTGCTGATAAAATAAATACATTATACTGCTGATGATAAACTAAATCCATTATACTGCTGCTGATAAAATAAATATATTATACTGCTGATGATAAACTAAATCCATTATACTGCTGCTGATAAACTAAATCCATTATACTGCTGATGATAAACTAAATACATTATACTGCTGATGATAAACTAAATACATTATACTGCTGCTGATAAAATAAATATATTATACTGCTGATGATACAAATAAATCCATTATACTGCTGCTGTAAGAAAAATAAATCCATTATACTGCTGATGAAAAAAAAAAATCAATTTTACTGAATTCATGATACAAATAATAAGATTTTAAAAATCAATGTGCTCTAGTGGCGTCATTAAATAAAACAAACTTTACTTTTTTTTAACCTTTTTTGTGTTTTTAATCTCTTGAAATCCTTTTCAAATGTAATTTAAAAAGTGGTGATAGTTGTATTCCTTGAATTTTCACGTTAACCTAATACAAATTTAGTGCTTTCTTCGATAATTTAAAAAAACCCAACTCCCACGATTGGTAGGATAGTTTTGAAAAAAGCGAACATCCATTTTCTATTGATTTGTGTCAATAGCTTTTATGTGAAGTATATTCTTAAAGTATTATTAAATCTAGAGGTGGCTGTAAACTAACAAGCAAAGACATGGTATCAACCCCATCATCTTGATGGCTTCTTTTATGGAAAGCTTGTACCATCATCCTTGGCTAAAAAAGACATCACAAAAGCAAGAGATAAAATTGTTTGGCTAGTAGGAGACAGAGCTTTAATGCTAATACTACGCGTGAGTTAATATTGACAGAACTGTTGAGCACGGTGCCTCCCAGCTGTTTTTCCTTGACACTTTAGATGACTGCCCAGTGGTAAAGGACAAAAAGAAAAAAACAAAAGCCAACAGATTTTTGGTTTCTTTTGCAGACTGGCTAGTTATGCTGTGACGTGGCTTCAGGACAAAGACCAGCATCATGTCCTATTGTGGTTTGGAAAAGGAAAGGAAAGGAATGTTTGTTTGATGACACATCACCTCAGCACATTTTAAACTATGGCTCTTTGGGGTCTAACCTTTGTACATTTTAAACTATGGCTATTTGGGATCTAACCTCAGCACATTTTAAACTATGGCTATTTGGGATCTAACCTCAGCACATTTTAAACTATGACTATTTGGGATCTAACCTCAGCACATTTTAAACTATGGCTATTTGGGATCTAACCTCAGCACATTTTAAACTATGACTATTTGGGATCTAACCTCAGCACACTTTAAACTATGACTATTTGGGATCTAACCTCAGCACATTTTAAACTATGGCTATTTGGGATCTAACCTCTGCAAATTTTAAACTATGGCTATTTGGTATCTAACCTCTGCACATTGTAAATAATGGCTATTTAGAGTCTAACATTGTTATTTTAACATTTGGTATGGAAAAGGAAAAAAGAAAAGAATATTTAACAACACCTCAGCACATTTTAAAATATACGGCTATTTGGTTATTTTGGCACTTTGTCATGAGAAAAAAGGAAAGGAATGTTTGTTTAAAGATGGCACAGTTTAGACTACCGGTATGACTATTTGGTGTCAAACATTTTGATGCTTGTTTGAAACAACAGAAAAGAACACAATGTTTGTTTAATGACACCTCAGCACATTATATAATATGGCTATTTGATGTCACTAGATCAACAAAACAGACAAAGAAATGGAAATGTATCCACACATAACAGGCTACAAAGCTCAAATTTGATGTAGTTACCGGGTAGCCAAACTATGTTCTCACATTCTTTGACTTTGCTCAAGTACACTGCAATTGACAATAAATACTTTAATGAAACAAGTGATGTGTAGATTTTTTCATTAATAAGAATACAAATGGATGTTGGTTCTGTGATTGTTACAAATAAAATTTCAGCTTTATACATGTATGTATGAGTTTTTACTTAACAAGAATGATCAAGAATATGTTTGGGTATCAGTAGTTGCCTAACAAAATGATAAGATCTATGGCACAAAGAATGGAAAATATAAACTTTAAATATCTGATGTGTAACTGGAATAAAGTTAATATGGTATAGTTATTTGAAATAGTTGTTATTTTAATTTACTGATTTGTATGAGGAATATTTGAAATTTATAGAATTTTAGTTCTCTAGTGAAAACCTACTGGAATCCTAGTGGAATTTTACTGGAATCCAAGATGAATCCCACTGGAAATGTTACTGATAACCTGGTGGAATATTGCTGAGATCCTATGAGATTCTTGCTGAGATCCTAGTGAGATCCTTGCCAGGATCCCAGTGGAATATTTGGTCAAGATTCCAAGGTGATCCGACCAGTCGGGATTCCACTGATATGCCACTGAAATTCTGACTCAATAGCTCAGTGGTATTTACACTGGGATTCTACGTGAATTCCAGTGGGAATCCCACCTAAAATATCTCAAGGGATCTCTACTAAAAAAGCAACAACAGATCTTTACATATACACTTTTCCATAGGCAGGACAGTAAGTACCACAGCCTTTGATGTATCAATCAAATTTAAGTAAAACTGGTTGGGGTTCGGTTAAAAAAAAACCAAGACCATCATGGTCAGTTGCTCTACCACTGAGATACATAAGATTGTTAAGTATTAGTGGCAATAAGAAATGATTTGTTACATTGAGACCTGTACGAGGCTGGTATGGGGTATATATATATAAAAGAAAAAAGAAACTAAGTTAGGCTGGTGCCGCCCCACAGCACTGCATGAGAGAGAAAGGATGGGTCTCATCTCCTGACATCCAACCTGGCAGTCCGTCCGTTCCAATCGAGTGTGTGATTCATAAACTCGCGAGCTGTTTGCTCATTTAATGCCGTATTGATTGGCTTTTCAAACCGATCCGCTGCCCTTTGATACGCCGGTCACTTCTGCCCACAGCATTTTGTTTCCACTAGATGTAAACAGACAACGCTAATAGGCATCCATCTCGCATCGGTCTCGCATCAAATAAATCTTATCAACTTCCATTTGAGATGAACTGCATCTTTAAGGATTTGATATTCCCCACCCGAGATCATAGCTGACAGGCCGAGAGCCATGATGCATTGAGTTTTCAGTGTTGAGTATTATTTGATTGTGCATGTGTTGCTGCATGGTTTGCACTGCTGCCATGTTACGTTACAGACCTTGGAAAATTGTGTGACCAATACTTTTGTTCATCCATCATCATTGCAAATCTAATGCAGCCCAGTGGTAAAATCCTCACTTGATTTGAGATCGGTACGGGATCGATCCCCATCAGTGGGCTCCATTGGACTATTTATCATTTAAGCCAGTACATCACAACTGGTATATCAAAGGTTGTGGTATGTGTTATTTTGTATGTGGAGTTGTGCTAATAAACTACTAATGGAAAAATGTAGCGGGTTTCTTCTCTAAGACTATATGTCAGAATTACAATATGTTCGACTGGTATATCAAAGGTTGTGGTACATGTATGTGTTATCTTTTCTGTGGGATGGTGCAAATAAAAGATCTGGCCCAGTCCTTATAAACCTTAAAATCTAGACTTTCATAGCATTACATTAAAGTCTGGACTTTATTAAAGTCTAGACTTTAAGTTTTATAAGCACAGACCCAGTAACTACTAATGAAAAAATGTAGCAGGTTTCCTCTCTAAGACAATGTTAAAATTACTAAATGTTTGACATCCAATAGCCAATGGTTAATAAATCAATGTGCTCTAGTGGTGTTCTTAAACAAAACAATGTTTTTATTGTAAGTTTTGTTTTAGAGTAACCCAAAGGTGCGATACAGGTCATTGGTAGATCACTTGCCTTGGATGTCATGTTTCACATTGTCACACCACTGTGAACTTTGTCCCCCACCCCTCAATCACAATCTGAACCCATATCTTCTGTCTGTGGGAATATGCATATTAATGTTCTCTTGCTGGTTTTTCTGTGTCAAAATGTAGCAGGCTTCCTTTAAACATTGTAGCAGGCTTCCTTTAAACATTGCATGTTAGAATGAGCAAATTGTTGACATCCAGCAGCCAGTGATTAACTGATCAATGTGCTTAATGGCATCATTAAACAAAACCAATTTTAAAGGGACAGACCCTAGTCAAAGAAATATTTTTCACTATTAGAGCCATTTATGATCACTTAAATCAAACATTACTTATATTGTATTCTTTAGATTATCCATTTCCAAAGTGTTTTTGGTAATCCAGTTGTTTCTAATACAACAAAGTGCATTTTTTGATATTTTTAAAAACACACATGCATCTGAGAAGGAATGGTTATGGAGTCGTATTTTAGTCTATTTTAATAGGTATTTCAATGTCACAGACTCTTGTTTCACTCTGTTGTATCCAAATTTGTTACAGGTTTGTAAATTAACCAAACTTTGATTCCCTTTTTTTGACAAGTTGAAACTAGAGTCTAGGTGAAAAATATGCTTTAGTGATTAAAAATTAAGGTTTGTCCCTTTAAAAGTGGTATAGTGGTATATTCATTGATTATAAGGAAATGATAGTTACTGGCTTAGTAAGGAAGTGTCATGCAGTTACACTGTATGCACTAACCTCTAACCACTAACCATTAACCTCTGCCCTGTTGCCCTGGGCAGATAGTCCAGATAACTGCTGTATATGCCCAGGACAGCATGTTTGAACTTTAATTGCATGAATAACAGAATGAAAATTGAGTTGAAATGAAATGAAAGATGACTTGGTGTATAATTATATTTATCCTATAACTTACCCATGATATCCATGTCATAAACCCATGTGATAAAATACTTTATTAACCCAGTTAATAATGGTATGCAAATTTGCAAGGTCTGTGAGTAATGTGTTGCTGTGGATGGGTCATTTCTTTACAAGCCAACAAGATCTGTGTACCTGAGCATAACGTTTTCAAAGATTTGTTTAAAATGTGTGACGTCAAACTAATCTCTGCTAATCATGATAATGTCATATTATCAATGGCGGTGACTTTAATACTGTGATTTACTAAAAAAATATTAAAATGTTATTTTAGAAGTGTTAAATTATAGGATAAATAGAACTCGCTACTCGGGGTTTTTAATATGTAAAATATCAACCTCGTCTAGTTAATCGGTATTTGTCTCGGCAGAGCCTTGACAAATACCGATTAACATGGACTTGGTTGATATTTTCCATATTAGAAAATACTCGTGATGAATCCTCTATATATAATAAATTTTAAAAAAATAAGATAATAAATAAAAAAAGAAAAGAAAAAAAATGTATCACATGAAAAAACCCCAAAAACAATTGTATATAATATGGGATATTTCATACCGTGGCTTAACTGAGCAGATACCATCAGCCTCCACTGAGGGGATTTGAACCACAGACTTTCAGTACAAGAGTCCAGGGCTCTGCCAATTACTGAACTAATAGAGAAATTTCTACTACTACATACTTTCTGCTAAAGCAAAGCTATGTCCTAGAGCTGTGAGTCATGGGCACTTGAACTGTTATCAGTCAGTGTGTTCTAGTGGTGTTTGTAAACAAAACAACCTTTAAATTTGAACTGTGATGGGTCCTGATTAGATTGTAATTATATGTGTGTATTAACAACACACCCTATCCCTATGTCGGCTCCAAATAAAACAGATAAATATCAACCTCCACTGACAGGATTCGAACCACAGTATGAGAATCCAGAGCTTTACCCACTGAGCTTATTGTGTAATTCCCACTAGCTACTGCCAGTAGGATAATTTTGTATCAACACTAGCTACTACATGCATGTAATAAACTCTTTTGGAATTTATTAAACCTGAACACTTCAAATTAATGTACATGTAATATTCTACTTTTCCTGTCCTTGTTTTTGCTATATTAACACATATAATCATTCTGTTCTCCCCAAATGTGAAGATGTTAATTAAAATTAATTCTCCGGGGATTTTCTTCTTCTTCTGCATTGCTCATGGCTTAATATTTTACATTTATTGCATTTTTAGTTCTTCCTCAAACTACTTGAGAAACTGAAGCCGTACAATTGCGCAGCACAAACAGTGTCCGTTGTTTAACTAGCCATTCTGGAATTAATAAACTGGCCTGGAGGGTGAAGTGCAACACATCTGACTTGTGGAGTCTTCATGGAAACGTGGCACTGATATTTGCTTTAAAAATATTGAAGTATATAGGGGTTTTTTAATATAGAAATAAATGTTATTAATGTTTTGAAAATGTTGAAGTGTGTTTATATTTTGAAATATTTTTAATAGTAATAACATTTCGAAATATTGAAGCATATGTATGTGTTTAATGTATGTTTTTAAGTATTAAATTTTTTTATTTAAAAAAGTAATTTTTGTACTACTGTAAGATATATTATAATATTACCTTTGCATTATCTTCAAGTTTTTTTTTTTTTGTTTTTTTTTGTGTGGGTTTCTTTGCAGCCTAAAAAGGCTCTTCAAAATACAGAAGAAAAAACTAATTTATGATGGAATTATGTAAAACAAATTGTTATGTTTCGAGTGAGTGCTCTGCAAGGCTCAATGGGAAGGTGTAAATCTTTTGTACCGACCAATGATACAGAACTGGTTCAACAAAGGCCATGGTTTGTGCTATCCTGTCTGTGGGAAGCCCAAATAAAAGATCCCTTGCTTCTAATTGGAAAGAGTAGTCCATGAAGTGGCGACAGCGGGTTTCCTCTCAAAATCTGTGTGGTCCTTAACCATATGTCTGATGCCATATAACCGTGATCAAAATGTGTTGAGTGTGTCATTAAATAAAACATTTCTTTTTTTCTTTCTTGTTATTTTTCTGTTAGAAAAAAAAGTATATTATGAACATACAAGTATATTGATGTTTTTCCTTTCTTCTTAGTGGGGGATTAGCATCATTTGATTGAGTGTGTATCTGAGGTGTTTGAGTCATAGCAGCAAACACCATTGATTCACCATTTTGCTGTTTTCCCCATCTCAACCAGTTTCCTCTCTAAGAATATCAAAATGACCAAATGTTTGACATCCAATAGCTGATGTTTAGCAAATTGATATGCTCTAGTGGAGCGGGCAGCATAGCCCAGTGGTACAGTGCCCGCCTGATGCGCGGTCAGTCTAGGATCGATCCCCGTCAGCTAACCACTGGGGGTTTTCTCGACATAACCATAATATGTCCAACACCGATATATCCGTAATTATAATATGTTGAGTGCGTCGTAAAATTTAAAAAAAAAAAAAAAAAAAAAAAAATCCTCTACTGGTGTTGTTAAACAAAACAAACTTTAACCCTTTTTTTTACCCGTTTTTGTTTTATACATACTTTCTTACTTTGTTCCTTAATCCGTCTTATATTTCTTATTCTACCCATTGGCATTCTTTTCCTTCAAGTCGGTCGACCCATTTGGCTGTTTCTTGTTCCAGCCAGTGCCGATGCAGTGCAATAGCTTAAAATCACTAACATACCACCTGGTTACATCTGTATTGGCCATGGTACCTAATTAGCATAATTATGGTGGTTCTAGCTTATACATCATCAAGTTAGGGAGGTACAATTATATACATGCACAGAGAGAGTATTCAACTGTCCCTGTTTTTGTTTGGCAATAAATATGTCATATGCAAATATACTTCATCAGAACCATTGTGTTAAATAGTGATATCTGCTTGAAACATGTATGAGATACCTGTAAAATTAAGTGCTATAATTTTGTGCAAAACAAAGAGTGTTGTTAAAATATCCATGAAAGGTTCCATTTTATTCAGATAATTCTTCAGGGAAATTGTTGTAGAAGTTTTATAGGTAATAGTTTTTGTCGATATATTGTATTTCATAACAGTGTTTTAAAACTACATTTGTTAACATTGTCACCTATGAAAGTCCATTTGGTATAGTCCAACCTCCATATATGGCAAACACAACATCCTGCCTTACTTCCTGCCTACATGTTTCCTTATTTATGATGTCCGTTAGACTCACAGATAGTTTTTATTCGGGACGTTTTATCTTGAACCATAATCTTTGAGAGAAAAACCATGCGCATGTAATAAAAGAGAGACCATTCATTTAATTGTGATCAAATTGTGATAAAATTGCATGGCTCGGGAAGCCAGCAGTTGAGTCACGGAAAATATCCATCCCTCTGTTATGGAGATCAATGTAAAAATATTGATGTTCGTGTTCCCATATAATTGACATCTTGTGTCAACTGTAGAAAGACATGCACGTTTATTCACCCATCCAGGTAATGATCCATGTGTTAATTACAGGTGTGCAGTTGCCATGGAAACAAATGAGTCAGGTTGTCATTATTTAAAGTGCCTTTAAGTATAGATTGCTTTGAAAATCACTAGTGTGAGAGAAAAAAGTTTGTAATTTATGACAAATATATTCATGTAATTGGTGAAAAATAGATTTATATATTGAAAAGAAAAAAGTTGGATGAAAGGAACATTTCTAGTTTTGTAAAGATTAAATGACACAATATGCTATTAATAGATATAAGAGCAATGGCTAAAACATGTAGTTGAAGAAATATAACTAAATGCATGAATAGTTTATGATTTCTTTTATAATAAATCTTTCGATTGCTTAAATTGGTATCACATAAATTTTAAAAGTTGTCTAGGATCAAACTCCTTTGTGAATAAACACAGTTAGTGTTTTCCCATTCCATCCATTGCTTTATCACTGGTATAAGAAATTATATATATATGTGCTATTCTGTCTGTTGCAAAGTGCTGCTAACTGGTATTTATTACCCCAGCAGGCACTCAGAACCGGGGAAATACAAAACATAATTTCCCTAGTGACTTATTATGTATTGGTCTAATGAAAAATACTATTGGACAATTTGACGCTTACAAACCAATGGCTTTGTCGGTACTAAATATGACGTCATCACGATTTGACAAACACACAATGATGGCATGAAGTTTAAAGAGTTTGCGTTTACGGCTCTCTGTTTTTGGTGTTAAATTTATAACAAAATGTCATTTTAATGCAATTCATTATAGATTTTGAAGCAGAATAGAGAGAACTTGTGTTTTTGAAAATTATCTATGAACGTGATTAAATTACAACATTATAGTAATTACAGAACAGTGGGTAAAGTGGTTTACATCGTTCCTATACAGGTCGGCCTTCGTGCATGTGCGTGGAAAAAAAAGGTTTTTAGAGAAAAAATAGCTGAGGTAATAAATAGAATAACAAACTCAGTACCAGTTATTATCAAATTTATGTCCCTCATGAAATATTTTTCATTTGTCAGTCGCTAAAGCTCGTGACAACTGAAAATTATTTTACTCGGGACATAAATTTGATAATAACTGGAAACTCGTTTATTATCCTCTATTTAACAGTCTCTATACATTTATACGCGGGCAGCATAGCCCAGTGGTACAGTGCCCGCCTGATGCGTGGTCGGTCTAGGATCGATCCCCGTCAGCTAACCACTGGGGGTTTTCTCGACATAACCATATGTCCGACGCTGATATAACCGTAATTATAA
>JAECMU010212892.1:0-16631 GCA_016106625.1 Dracogyra subfuscus | reverse complement strand
AAAAAAAAAAAAAAAAAATAGTCCCATGTGTGTCTGGTTTAGAGGGGTTTCACTGTATATTTGTTTTGTTTTTTTCAGTGAATTTCCAGGAAGTGGTAATCTCATAACATTTTCTCAGTTTCTTCTCATCAGTATTGAAGGTTTTTTCTTCACAGCAAAATGTGGAACCAAATCACCCGTCATACCAATCAGGTATTTTTCTTATTGTGTTTTTTGTGTCCTTGTCCGTCTCCAATTGATTTATTCATTTGGGTAACCTCAACGGGTGTTTATATATTAATATTATTGTATATATGTTATTATAATTTTTTAAAAATAGTTTTTATTTCTATGCTGAAAAATAATCCAAAAGTGTAGGTAGAAAGAACATTTTGTTTTAGCATGTGTGTATGCAGATGGAAAGTTATAGTTATAAATGTATATACATGTATGTTTGTCATTTGTATTATGATGTATAGGGTCTTCCAAGTCTGAATAATAGTCCAGTCTTGGCATTTGCATAGCTTATCTTAGGGCTACGAAATCAATACAGCACATGCCATTAGGATGTCATAGCCTACAATGGTTTTACGACACACATCATAGCATTAACATAGCTTCGAAAATATGGCCCAGCAATAAATGGCTTTAAGGATGTTTCTTGGAAACTGGCTGAAATAAAACTCAAACTGTATTTAATGCTTGCTTTTAATTGTGATTTTGTTACTAATTAAAAAAAAAATTCAAAGGAGGGAAATGTATATGCAGGATTTTATTTTTCAAAAGGCTAAAAACAGGTGATTATGAAGGTACTTCAGGTGATATGTACATTCAATTAATGGAAAATAATAATCAAATCATGGAAATTAGGCAGATAAAATATTAGTGGTAGCCAGTAACAACAGCTGTGTATCGGACATCAACCCTGGGAGAGATGTGAGGAGTAGGTGGACATGAGTTGGTATAATATTTTTTCAGTCTCTCATTTATGGCTTGGCTTAATACACCTTGTTTGTATGCCATGAAAATGTTTCTACTTTCAGATATTACCTGTTTATGGTGACCTTGTTTTTTGTTATTCAAGTCGGTTCTAATGCCGTCTTCAGCTTTAACATCTCCATGCCTCTACAGATGATATTTCGATCAGTAAGTAATGATGGGCATATTCAGGTAAAGAAATGTCTTGATGGTCTGTCATCTACAGTTTCTACAATGACGTGCTGTATATAATATTTATTTTACACCATGTTAGCATATAATATAGAGGTAGGATGTAGCCAGTAGTAAAGCACTCCGAAGGTGCACAGTCAATCTAGGATCAATACCCGTCAGTGGGTCTGTTTGGCTGTTTCTTATTCCAGCCAGTGCTCCAGTGCTATGGTATGTACTATACTGTCTGTGGGATTCTGCATATATCTCTCCTCTATCATTATCTGTTTATTTTCTTAACCATATATCTGACACCATTTAACAGTAAATAAAATATGTTGAGTGCATCATTAAATAAAACATTCCTTCCTTCTATTTATAAATTTCTACTATAACATGTGTTGTATATATTCAGTTTGCACCATGTTACCATATTAAATTATAATGTATGGTATCATTGATGTGATTCAAAATACAAGTACTTGATTCACGTAAAAATTTTGTGTTGTAGGACTACACAAATTGCTGTAAATTAATGATGAATTTTTGTTGTTGTAGGGTTCCCTTGTGGCCAACCTGATTATGGGAATGATCATATTGAAGAGAAGGTAGGATATGATGACCTGTCATTATCACATAATCATCCTTTGGTCAGGGTCTGTATATCTAGGTTATTCTTCAGTGACATTGAGTAAAACAACTTCTTAATATGCGAATCAATAAGTACATGAGTACATATTTCCTCCATTATTACACTAAGAAGAACTACATTTCTTAATTAACTAACTGATATTAGTACGATTATGTTAGAATATTTTTAGGGTTTTTTTTCCTCTGTAAACTGTTTCTTATTTTATTTTTCATTCCTTTTTTTTCAGCTACAAACTGAGCAAGTATGTATCAGTGGCTCTGATTACATGTGGGATCGTCATATGCACTCTGTCATCAGCATCTCAAGTAGTAAGTCATGTTTTAATAGTATTTTAACAGCTAAACTATTCTACAGCATGCCAGGTCTACTGCTAGGTTAGGTAACAGTAGGATGGAGGCATGAGCATGATGGTTACAGATCCTGTTAGTTGGCTTTTTTAATGATCAACATTCCTATATAGGTCTGGTGCTCAAAGTCATAAGGAGGTGGATGGAAAACAGAATATATGACCTAGCCAGAACTACAAATAAGCATGTGTATCAACACTCTCACCATTAATATTAAACTTAATCTTTAATAGTGACTTTGTAATTTATGACAACTTTTTGCTTTGCAATTAGGACTATGTAAAATCAAGTTCTTTAAATCACAGATATCTATTTGATGTCAGTATATTAACAAGGAAACTGAATATGCCCAACCTCAATGAAACTGTTCCAACTTACATTATATTTCAATTGTATGATCTAGATTAATATTCTAGCGGGCAGCATAGCCCAGTGGTACAGTGCCCGCCTGATGCGCAGTCGGTCTAGGATCGATCCCCATCAGCTAACCACTGGGTTGTTTTCTCGACATAACCATATGTCCGACGCTGATATAACCGTAATTCTAATGTGTTGATTGCGTCGTTAAACAAAACAACAAAACAAAAAGATTAATATTCTGTATTAAATTAATTATCTGTGTATTCTTGCATTGTCTTTATTTATTTTTTTGTATTATTATTTATTTTTTATTTATATTTGGACTTTTTTTAAAAGAACTTTATTGACTCCAGACATAAGTATGGTAAGTGTCATGGTTGGGGGGCCCTGATTTCACTACCTTACATCCATGTTATAAGTACATATGAACATTATATATATATAATATAGTGTAATTAGAATCAATATAATAATATTAATAAGCATGAATACATGAAAACATGGAGTTCACTGATATGTTTGGTTAACAGTGAAGATAGAGATAGAGGAAAGATTTAAAGGGAATGGTAAAGGAGAAAAGTGAAGGAAGGAAGAAGGAAAGAAAGAGTGAATTGAATGCTTTAATTTTGAAAGAGAAAAGATATTTGTATTGAAATACCTCTAGAACATTGTATTGCCATGTCTTGTTTCTAGGTATCTGAACCAAGGTGCCCAATATACCTCATATTCTTGAAATTGACAATTGTTGAGAAGTATATTTTTTTAATTTCTATTTTATCTTTTAAAATATTTTTAAAAGCATGTATGTTCAGGGGTTCCAAAATTCCATCGCCCGACGCCCATGCCAAGTGAAATTTTCATGCCGGGCAAGTAATTATGTTAACTGCATATGTCCGATGACAAGTGACTAATGTAATACCTAAAACCTTTTTAAAATTTTGTTGCAAATCTCGGGTAAAACCTTTGGAAAGAGTTCTGATTGTGTGATCATTTACAAAGCTGCATGAAAAACTAACCCTAACCCTAAATGCTTGAATGATCGAAACTCTTTGCGAATGTGTTGATACACCAAAACAAAAAACAGTGTTCGATAACAACTTGAGAGTTATTCCCCATTTACTATTGACTAAGATAGTTCATTTCCGCCACTGAACTTTCAATTGAATTCATACAAGCAATCGGTTCAACGATCTTCAAACTTAGAAATAACATCCAATACACTTTACAGCTTGTATAAAAATAAAGTGTACATGCCTAGAGTGTGCAATCATGTTTAATCCTTGCAAACATGGTAAATGAGGTGGAATACAGTTTAAAATTGTCATATTCAAATTAAATATGACGTTTCGGAATCTGCTTTTTGCAAATGAACGTGGACTTAAATCAAATTTATAATTTCCGTGTTACCGTGAACAGAGCATAAATATTATGAACTGTATTCTTATAAAAGTTGCAAGACATTTTAGTTTTGTTTAGTTTAGAAATTTTTTCCAGTACTTTACAAATGTAAATCTACATTCATGTAACATGAACGGGTAAGGTGAAATTATTTTTCATTATTTTTTTTTTTTTTTTTTTTTTTTTTTTTTTTTTTTTTGTTTGTTTAACAACGCACTCAACACATTTTAATTACGGTTATATCGGCGTCGGACATATGTTTATGTCGAGAAAAAACCCCAGTGGTCAGCTGACGGGGATCGATCCTAGACCGACCGCGCATCAGGCGGGCACTGTACCACTGGGCCAAGCTGCCCGCTATTTTTTTTTTCATTAGCCCTACGTCATAATCGTGATGGTGCAATGCCCTCTAAATATACATGAATATATTTTTTAAATTCTTCTTTATTAATAGTATTTAACAAATAAATTATGCTCAATAAGTTCAAAATGCAAGGCTGCAATCGATATACACTCCTCCCCGGCTGTTGTTTACCAAGCCTGCACTATTTAAAAACAGTTGCTGAGTAACATGGCTCATATTTACTTTGAGCCCAGCCACGACTGTTTGCGAGAGACTTTATCAGCTATTTACAGGGTTAAAACACCCCAGAGAAGTGTTTTGGGGCACAAAATGTTAAATAATATCCGGACTTCTAGAATGTTTATAAAATCCACTAGACATGGGATCAGTGATTTTAAACGTTTACTATCCACGATTAAAATTTCACTAGCCCTACTTTACATATTTACAAAATAGACTTCAACATTTGACAAATGTTTTTAATTAGCTGTCGGGCATGGCAATAGTAGTTATTTACTAGCCCAACATTGAATGTCACTAGCGATGGGAGTGGGGCTACCATAATCTAGAAGCCCTGTAATATACACACAATAATATGACACATGGGCCAAGATCCCTAAACATTTTTGAACCAGTGTCATCCATAAAAGAATGGCTCACGAGTGGAAAAGGATCTCACAACGTCTACGGCCATACAAGTGGTCACATAGACACAATAATTATATTTAGATGAACACTACCAAACAAATAACAAAGTTTAAATCAACTAATGGACACTATTTAAAAAATAAAATTTAAATCAACAAATAGAGAAGATGCATGATACTACTGGGTAGACATATACATTTAGTACTTCCTGGGTAAATATCGTAACCTATTGGAAAAATTCTTTATTTGTGCAATTAAACCAATTACTTTCAAGATTATTACACTATTAAGCACTATATTAAATTAAATTGGTTACCTTAAGAAGTATGGGCAAGTAAAAATATATATAGGGCAAGTGAATATCTGATTGGCACTTGCCCTGTGACAAGTAATTGTTTTACTAATTTTTGAACCTCTGTATGTTAGGTCCATGTTTCTGCATTATTATTTTACAATAATAATAGCCAATTAATCAATGATATCTGGCTTTTTTTCCTCTTTATGATTCCAAACAAGACTGTCTGTTTATCGAGTTGTGTATGTTCACCTTTGTCCTGAATCTATTGTTCAGTTTCCTTCCATAAAAGAAAGACTAGAAAGAAAGAGTAGTCATAGAACAAATGTTCCAATGTTTCTGGTTGTCTATGACAAAAATTGCAGATATTTGATTCTATGTTTTTTATTTCATGATTATTCGATGTAGAATTCTATATTGAAACCACTGTAAAGTTGTATCTTTTAAAGAAATAAATGGTAAGTTATACACCTTTTCCCACTCTTTACCAGCCTTGGACTCCAAACCCTGAGTGAGTGCTCCGCAAGGCTTATTGAGTAGGTGTAAACCACTTGCACCAACCAGTGATCATAACTGGTTCAACAAAGGTCATGGTTTGTGCTATCCTGCTTGTGGGAAGCACAACTAAAAGATCCTTTGCTGCTAATCGCAAAAAGTAGCCCATGAAGTGGCAACAGCAGTGGCATAACTGGGGGGGGCCTGGGGGGCCGGTGCCCCCCATTGACACCATCACCCCACATTGGCCCCCCATTTCACATTTGATTGTACACAATAAATACACCATTGGCCCCCCCCAGACGAAGGTCTGGTCCCCCCTTTGGCCCCCCAAAAATAAAAGACTCTGTTACGTTACTGGGAAACAGCGAGTTTCCTCTCAAAATCGGTGTGGTCCTTAACCATATGTCTGACACCATATAAACGTAAATATAATGTGTTGAGTGCATCGTTAAATAACCACTGTTTCATAGATTTCTTCATTTCCAATATTTTATATTCTTAATTTTCATCAATCATTTGTTGCATATTTAGAGAAAAGTTTATTCCTAATAGACTAAAAGATTCAGCTCCCCATTCTAGCTTCAATTTTGAGGGATGAAAGACCTCTTTTGCAAATTTCTTATTTCCTATCCATATAATTTTTGATTTCGAGTAATTTATTTTCAAACCAGAAACATCTGCATACATGTCTAATACACTTAATGTACTGTCCAGGGATGGGTGATACGTCTAAATTAAAGGTATTATCATCTACATACTGAGATAGAAGGTATTCTTCCCCATCAATGTGTATTCCTTTAATATCCTTTGAATTTCTTACTAATATTGTTAGAATTTCAGCACATATAAAGATATAGGGAGATAGACTATTAGTGGATCATCTTGCCTACAACTCCTTTCTAACTTAAAATTTTCTGATAGAAACCCATTTTGTAATATTCGCAACACAGAATTTTTATAAAGAGTACTTATCCACTTTTTTATTGAATATTTAAAGTTAAAAATATCTAGTGTTTGTTCAATAAAATTCCAGGAGATTGAGTCAAAGGCTTTGTCAAAATCTACTGAAACCAACATACCTGGTATTTTTTGTCTTTCTGTATAGCCCATTATGTCAAGTATTAATCGTATATTTTCACCATTATACCTGCCTTTGATAAAACCAGTTTGATCTTTAGCAGTAAGTGTATCAAGTACTGTTTTTATTCTGTTGGCTATGCATCCTGAAGCTATTTTGTATATACAGTTCAATAAAGTAATAGGATGCCAATTTAAAAAAAAAAAGTTTGGTTTATTTAATTTCGGTATACAAGTAATAATTCCTAATTTTATCGCCAGTAGATGGATTTTGTTTAGAGTATAAGTTTTCATAGAATTCTTTAGTTTCCTCTAAGATTATTGTTTGTTCTGTTATTACATTACCATTATCTAATTCTATTTTGGAAATAAATCATTCCATTTTTTAATATAGTTTTCATAATATATACATGTAGGTTTGTGGTCAATAAGTATTTTACTATTATACCAAATATTAATCCTAATTATTTCACTTTTACATTCTGGAATTAATTTTTGTTTAAGTAACCACCAGCTATGTAAAACATTTTCCCATAAATTTTTTTAATTTTTTTTTGTATTTTTATAAAATAATCTCTGCACATATTAATTTTTTGCCCAGATAATTTTGTTGTAACTTCGAAAAATATTTTCCATTTTGTGTTAAAGCTATCATAAAATTCAAAATATTTAGCATTTTAAGGCCACCGTTTGAGTAACTTTGAATTAAAACTTCATGTTTTTATTCTGTCTGGTTTATTTTGCCAGATAAAGTTAAAAAAACATTTTATCTATTTGTTTTATCCTTTTGTCTGATGGGTTAGACAGTTAAATTAGTAAGTGTTATTTTGGGAATAATTAAGGATTTTAAAACAACTGTTCTACCGAACATAGTCAGTTTTCTTGGAGTCCAAAGTTGTATTAAATTTTAGTTTTTTGTTAATTTGTATTTCAAAATTAATTGCAGTAATTTGTGTCAAGTCAACTGAAAATTTTATTCCTAACAATTAAAAATGTTCTGCACCCCATTTTGATTTCCATCTTACTTGATGATAAACCTCTTTTGAGGACTTTTTACAGACTTTTTCGAATAGTTTATATTTCCTCAAGTTAGGGTGTAGTTCTCTGAATGGATATTTAAAACCAAATTTTTATTTGTTTAGTTTTTTTAAATGTGTTGTAAAATGTTACCCTAAAGAGGCAGGGCTTTAAATTAAGGACTTGTGTGTTTGTCATGGACAAGTGATTTTTTAAATTTTTATGTTGGACAAGTAAATTGATCTAAAAACTGGTCTGTACATTTTAACTGAAAATTATAATATATTACATGTATATTGACAAAATCATCATTTATTCATGGATTCATGCCTGACCTCAATAAAACTGTTCCTGCTTACATCATCTTTCAATCTAGATGAATATTCTCTTACTAATTATCTTTGTATCCTTGCACTGTCTTTATTTTTTATGTTTATGCAGTGCTCTAACTGAAAATTATAATATTATATTGACAAAACTACCATTTATTCCTGGATTTGTGCTGTAATATATTGATCAGTTTTGTTTTAGTTCAGCAGACCTGTGTTTTGCTGCTTACATGTAATGAGACTATTTAAATATTGCTCGATTCTTTTATCAGAAACATTCAGCTAGGACAAGTGTATTTCAGAATGGACAAGTAAAAAGTGAGAGGAACATCCCCAACAGGACAAGAGACTTGATGTAGAAGTCTGATATGTGTACTTTAGGATTGGCTGTTATTTACCCTTCACCATTTAACGTTACCAGGTATTTATAAATATTTGTTTTTTTTTATCTTTCAGGAATCTCATCCAAACCACACTGGTGATGTAATGCATGATTTCCTCATATGGCTTGTTGGTGAGTTTATTTGTTGGTATTAGGAAAAAATTGTGTTAAAATGGTTTTAAAATATTGTTAAAATATGTATGAATTGTGTTGCCAAATTTTACTTTCTGTAGTCAAATAAAATAAATGATGTTTTAAAACAGACAAGTTTTTTTCACAGAAAATGTATTTCTCCTAATTTATTTTCACCATCAGGTTCAGTTTGTATATTTGGTTGGCAGCTTAAACCCTGTAATCGAGTGAGGTTTTTGGCCACTAAGAATTAAATTCTGCATAATCCATTTTTGGGTTATCAAAAATATTTTCACGTAACACGTTTCATTTTACATAGCCTGTTATGAGCATGTAAATTATGTCCTAAATTTAATCTGTCAACAAAAATGTATTGTTCTCGCAATTGTTCCCATCCCAGTAACTGGTACATCAAAGGCGGTGGTATGTATTGCCCTGTCTATGAGAAAGTATATATAAAATGTTTCTTGCTGGTTATTTGTTAAAAGGAATAACCATTTACTAGACACCAAATAGCCATGCTTTAATATTTGCCAATGTGTCATTAATGAATTTTCTTCTTTTTTTCAGGATTAGGTATACTAGTATTTTGCCTCATGATGACCGCATGGATGGGAATATTTCAAGAACAGACATACCAGAAGTTTGGAAAACACCCTAGTGAGGCGTTATTCTACAATGTGAGTATTGTTGCTGATATGTACACTTTACATGTTGATGCTATTTGACATTTTCCCATCGATTTGTTCCATAATGTACAAGTTCTCTTAACCAGTCTTAAGCAACACCACATGTTCCTTGCTGGTCTTTTTCTTTTGCACTGTCAGATTGTAAAGTTGTAGCATATTAATGAATTAGTCTCCAGGTTTTGGATTTACCACTGGTTCAAAATATTGTAAATGTTTAACTTCCACAGCGGAGCAGTAGGTAAAAATACATTAAAAAAAAAGAAGTTAGTTTTGATTAGGTGGGGGAGAGGGATGCATTTGTTATTCTGTTAATTTTAGTTTTGTGTCCTTTAAACTGTATGTCTTATTTACTTTCAGCACTGTTTACCACTTCCGCTTTTTTTGTTCCTTGCCAAAGATATTTACAATCACGTAATACTCTTACACAGTTCAGGTAATAATTCGTATTTTCTTATAAAATGTTTTATTTCTCAAAACTAGAAACCAATCATATTGCCCTATTACTTATCTGTAGTGAAAATCGTTTTTGTAGTGCAATATATCTCATGAAGGGAAATAACTCCTGAGGGATATATTTTGGAGAGGTTTGATATGTATTATTGATGGTCTTGTATCATTTAATAAATAGCAAGATAACAGACCACTTTGTATTGATATACGCATCAGATGGACCCATTGGGCTGTTTCTCGTTCCAACCAGTGCACCACAACTGGTATATCAAAGGCCATGGTATGTGATATCCTGTCTGGGATGGTTCTTATAAAAGATTCCTTGCTGCTAATTGAAAAGAGTAGCCCATGAAGTGGCAACAGCAGGTTTCTTCTCAATATCTGTGTGGTCCTTAACCATATGTCTGACACCATATAACCGTAAATAAAATGTGTTGAGTGTGTCATTAAATAAAACATTTTTTTCTTTCTTTAATAAAACGTACAAGAGTTTTAGACCTCAGTTTGTAAAGACTTTTTCAGACTGATAGTGTCCTCCAAACTAAGCTGTATGATAAAGGGGATGATTTTAGTTAACTGACAGTAAATTTGTCCTTTAAAAGCTTTATATCAAACAATATTCCACCTGCTCTAACATATTGCAACTAAAAAAACACAACCTTAGAGCATGCACATTTGTGTAAGTGTGATTTAGTGTATGCAAACAAATATTTGTTTAAAATTTGCGGAGCATTCTGTAATAAAGGATTTTTGAATACGTGTTTTTGAAATGTTTGGCTATTTTTCAGATCCTGTGTTAATACCCATGCTGGAGTTCAGTATACCAAAAATGTGGATTTTCCTCATCTTCAATAATATTACACAGTATCCTTTTAAACATTTAACTTCTACATGCTCAAGGTTCGTAAACAGGGCAAGTGTACTGAGCGTGTAAACATCCATCTGATCATTCAAGGTAAAGTTTATCTTTTTGCACACAATTATCAGTAAGAGGCACTTACGGGTTATGATCATTGTGGTTTTATTGTTGAATTAGGCTTAGTGATTATACTCAGATATTTCCAATTTGACAAGTTCATGGTAGCAGATTTGAATAAGAATGTACCAAGCTGAAGGTCCTAACATAATTATCTATATTATTTATGGGTCAACTGATAAATGGGTAAAAACAAAATAACATTTTCAGGGCTTGAAATGAGGGACTTTACTTATATCCAAGATCAACTAACACGGTAAAGATAGCCAGTAAACCATACCTAGTTGCAAAGCCTTTCGAGTCATCACGTAAAATATTTCAGTATTTAGCTACTATTATTGTCCCTAAATTAATGTTTTTGTGTCATTTTGTTACCCCCTTAGAAGTCAACCCACCAAGTTATGAAATATTTTGTTGCAAAAACAAATACTTTAGGCTGTTGTAAATATTTTATAATTATGAAACACGGAGGAGGATTCAAAAGTTATTGTACCTATATATGTTTTATGCTGAACAGTTAAAAATGAGTATATCATATTCTTTTCTTAAAGGGAAAATTTTTAAGATGTTATCGACTAACAGAGAATTTTTAACAATTGTAATGACATATCAAATAAAAAAAATTGTGTATAAAATATTAGTGGTTGTATATTAAATGTTTCTGATCATTCTAATATTTGTACTAGGTTAAATTTCATTTTATTTCATAAAATATTTCTTTTCGTACGTACAAAATTAAGTTTGGGCTTCTTGTAAATATTAAGACGATCAGAAACACATTGAATATACAGACACTGATATTCTAAATAAGATAATATATTTAATATGTAAGTTTAATCATAGAAATATATATATGTGTGTTTTTTTTTAAATATAAATTATCACTCTGCACTTGTTTTGGTTTCCTTGACCTTGTTTCAGATATATTTGTATTCGATCGGTGTTCATCCTAACCACAGAATGTCAGTCATTGACTGTCACATTGGTTGTCACTCTCAGGAAATTCATCAGTTTAATATTTTCAATCCTTTATTTCCAAAATCCTTTTACAGTTTACCACACTATAGGTGCCTTTTTGGTTTTCTTCGGTACTCTCTTATTTACAGAGATTATACCACTAGGTAAAGCGAAAATCAAAGAACAATGATGGGAATTATATCTTAGTGTGTGCAAGATGTTTGTGAATTGTACAATTGTATGCTTTAACAAAGTGTTTTATTCTGTTAAGATATATAGAGATTATTATCCGAGCTTGTGTGTCGTACTGATTTTACAGAATGAATGTCAGGATTTGTATGATTATTATTAACCCAGTTATTTTGAACCATATGGATAATAAAGTTTACTTATACTGGCTTGCAATTGCAGTAAATTGTTGCTAAATAAATAACATTTAACATCGCAAACAACTAAAACTATTTGTTTTTTTGTGGTTTTATTTTAACTTGGTATACTTTTAAAACTTTTAATTTTAAGTGATTACTCGAGGAATATGTACAAAATGTCATTACAATAAGCATTATTTTCGGCTTGTCTCCTCAGCAACAAAATATAAACTGACGATCAAAAGAAAGTATACCCATTATTTTTTCTAAGTATGAAAAACAACACAAAACACAAGTTGATGCAAATGTTATATTTTGAAAGTATAATAATTTGGCGATAAATAAACATGAGTATACTTGATAAAACCCATAAAATTTTAATATCACAGTTCATAACAACACTAGGGGTGAAATGTGTGATTTCATAAAGCACCACTCATAATGAAGATGAATAAATTGGACCACAAAGAACATGTTTCAATAGCGTGCATGTCCACCATGTGCAAGTATGCAAGCATAGATCCGATGTCAGACAGATTTCCGTCAATGACAATAAAGTCTGCCCGCTGTTGGCCACAGATACCACCCCAAACCATCACAGATCCAGCACCAAACGGTTCAGTTTTTTTAACATTGTACAGAGCTGTTCTCTCTCCTGCACATCGGTATATCGGAGTCCTGCCATCAGCTCTGAATAACTGGAACCTGCTCTCATCAGAAAAGAGTACACGTCAGTTCCAATGTTGCCTCATCAATGTCATCCCTCTGAATGGTTGATAGGTCCTGATACCATGCTGTCATAGTCGATGATGTACAGTGTGATGACTGATGACATGTCCAAGGCCAGTCACTGCAGATGATGTCATAGTAAGGAATCTGTTATGTAAGTGTAACATGCGGAGATGGTGGTCCTCGGTGGCTGTTGCACATCATGGTCTGTCTGCAGTCCTGCCAATCACCCTGGAATGCTGTATTAACCTGGTGATCGTCAGTTTTGTGCAATTTAGGATTCTTGCCACTTGAGCATAAATCGGACTCAACTGTACCATACCAATAGCTCTCTCTCTTTCTTCAGCAGTTAGCCTTGCCATGTTCTCTGGTGTTTTACTGTTGACTGAGGCATGCTGTAAGCAATGGCACCGTTTTTTACACCTGTATGTGCACAAGTATCATGTTTCTCATGCAGTATAAATTCTACTAAACTCATTTTGCATGTGCTGCTTCACCCAGCAATGTGTGACTATTCGTCATTGATTGCATTATAATGAACAATATTTGAACCTATCTAACCTTCCATGAACGTGTATTGTGTTTATTTATAATAAAAATGATTGGTATACTTTCTTTTGATCGTCAGTTTATTTGGTTTTTGTGGTTTTATTTTAACATAGTAAACTTTTAAAACCTTAGTTTTGAAGTGATCACATGAGAATTATGTACACAGTGTAATCACAATAGCTGGTCTTGTCTGCATGGAAACATTTCATTGGACTTTTCCTACGAGTATATGCACCAATAAAAACAGTCCTATTTACTAAAGGTTTACATGACGTTTTCTGCACCATTATGATTGTTACAATACTCACTTTGAAGTATTTATTTTCAAATTGTCACATAGTTATATTCATTTGAATGGAGAAGCTATTTAATGCTTTAATTTAAAAAAAATCATTTCATTAAATAAATGCATCAATAATTATGTATTTTGGGGTGGGGAGAGGAGGGACACAAAGATTTAGTATATTTTTCTAAATAATAATGGCTTACCAGACATCTGGTACACAAGTACATGGTAACATGGTTCAGCAAAACACAAGATGAAGTACAATTGATAGAATCCCAAGATGTTAGTTGAGGAGGGGAAAGGTAACCTGGGAACACGGATAACCCTGGTTACATACCACTATACTGGTATCTATTCACGCATTGCAATAATCATAGGAGCTAATCTGTAGTATGTTTGTGGCCTGGTGCTTATAAAACTTTTGAGAGTCCAGACTTGATCTCTAATGATGTCAATTTGTATGGTGTTGTCATTATGTTGAAGTCTCGGTCTCTATTAGTCTCGAGTCTAGACTCTAAAAGTTTTATAAGCACCAGACCTGATAAATAATACGTAGACTTATCTTTTGTAGGCTCTGATGGTTTGTCATATATTCAAATATTATTGTTGTGTATTGCTGACTAACCTGTTTTTTTTTGTTTAATGTCATGTCATAGGGTTTAACGTGCACATTCAGAACAAGCTGTTGTAGCACACGTTGGGGGGGGGGAGGGGTGGGGGAATGTAGGAGGGACTGCCTGCACTGGCAGATGCAAGGGAGCATCAGCAGTCCGATCAAGATTTAGCATCACCTTTTATAGTCTGTTGGTTTGTCATATATTCAGGTATTGTTCTGTGTTGTTGAATTAGTGATTGGTAGTGACCATGTTCAGTGGTTGTAATTGTGGCTACAATAAATATATATATTGTCAGCAATGTTGAGGGCAGCAGGTGAGGCAACTCCCATAAATATGGTGTAAAAATAAGGTTGATTCCTGCATCAAGAACTGAATGTATGGAGGTTTAATGAGAATTACTTCCCTTTTCAGATCCCTCAAAGTAAAACTTGGTAATATTTTAATCTCCATTAACTTAAGGTTGTAAGTTAAACATTGTTTTTCCTGTTTATTTTCTACAGTGGCTAATGTTTGCACCTGTATGCTTGGCTATGTGAAAAACAATGATTGTGAGATACCCGAAGAAATCCACTTTAATTTGAGGCTGGTCATAATTATGTACTGGGTATTTGCTTGTTAATTCTTTAGTGCTAAAATATTACAGAAAATGTGTTATTTTGTTGTTAATTGATGACCTCAATTGTTGAGTTTGCTAAATTTGTTTACTGTTGTTAAATCATGTATGTAAAATGATAATAGACTGTTCAGTATTCCGTCTGAAATAAAAATAACCAGTCCCTGCAGTAATGTGTATCTGGTAATTCAAACCATGAGGTTACTGCAAAGTGAATCTGCTGATGAAGACTGCGGCCGACTGAAACATCGAATCACATAAATAAATGTAGAATCTCGTGAATAAAGAAATTATTAACTAAATGGTTTCAGTCTTGTCAGAGTTACGTTCATGTATCAGAGAATAAAAATTGTGTTTGCATCAGGTCCCATGATTATAAAATGTTTAGTTTCGACTCCAGACTCATGGAGATTGGGGGGGCGTGGTCTGTTTGGGCTATTTCTCGTCACAACCAGTGCACCACGACTGGTATATCAAAGGCCGTGGTATGTGCTATCCTGTCTATGGGATGGTGCATATAAACGATCCCCTGCTGCTAATCAAAAAGGGTAGCCCATGAAGTGGTGACAGCGGGTTTCCTCTCAATATATGGGACTGAGATTTTAATTTTTGCTTATTATGACATTTCAAGCATGCATCCATAATCATGAGAGGTATGGTGAAGTGCCAGTATTTTCATTTTGCTATGGTACTACAGTCAAACCTGTCTTAGTGGCCACCTGTAATCTGCGGTCACCTGCCTTAAGCGGCCACTTTGTTTCCTCCCAAATGATTTATAATGAATATGCACCTGTAATAAGCGGTCACCTGTCTTAACACGGCCAGCAGCCACCTAAATCAGATCCCAAATCGCCAAAATACCTGTATTAACTTAATCTAAGTAGCTACTTACATGACAATACACTGCATGAAATAGGAATTAAATGGAAAAAGAAAACAAAAGTTGATTTATAGTCTGCTGTCAAGCACACATTCATTGATTAGCAGTACAGATGAAACAAGAAGACATTTTAAAGACTATAAATGTGGCAACCTGTACTCCGCGGCCACCTGTCTTAAGCGACCACTTTTATCTACTCCCTTGTGACTGCTTAAGACAGGTTTGACTGTACTTAACAGTCCTGCTTCATGTTGGCAAGGTTGGGATGTAGGTCAGCGCTTGCCTGATGCACAGTCGATCTAGGATCAATTCCTGTCGGTAGCCCATTGTGCTATTTCTCGTTCCAGCCAGTTACTGTTGTAACAAAGGCCATGTTATGTACTATCCTGTCTGTGGGATGATGCATATAAAAAAATCCCTAGCTGCTAATCGGAAAAAAGCAGCCCATGAAGTGGCGACAGCAGGTTTTCTCTCTTAATAGCTGGGTGGTCCTTAACCATAAGTCTGATGCCATATAACTGTAAATAAAATGTGTTAAGTGCGATTGTTATATAAAACATTTCTTTCCTTCATGTTGGCTTCATTTGGGCCCATTGATTTTTACCATGTTGCAAGTAGTGATTCACTCTGTATGCAGTGCTGTATTACACATTGTGATATCCATGAAAAACTATACCTGGTATGTAAAATTCAGCGACATGAAAACGGTATGTTAGTTGCAACATATATTTTCTTTCATGCTTTGTGTCATGCTGTTCAGCAGGCAGCATAGCCCAGTGGTACATACAGTGCCCGCCTGATGCGCTGTCGGTCTAGGATCGATCCCCGTCAGCTAACCGCTGGGTTTTTTTCTCGACATAATTATAGGTCCGATGCCGATATAACCATACGTATAATGTGTTGAGTGCGTC